>GL502395.1:1277994-1292285 GCA_000149185.1 Mayetiola destructor
CGACCAATCGAAAAATTATTGCGGCAAAAACAAAACCAAAAAAAAAAAAACATTTGGCGATTTGATTTTTGAGTGCCATATTTCAAGTGTTCCATTATTATGAGTTATGAGCACAGCGCGTTGAACGATGAACGAATGACCAAAATTGTTAAATTGAGCAAACGAAAAGAAGCCAAACCAAAAAAATTACAACAGCAACAACACAAATAGAAACAATAATATGGAACATTGAATTTTATTGTTTCGAAAGCATGGAATGGGAACAAAATGAAAATTGTTTTTTAAGTTGTTTCATCGGGAATCTTGTTGTTTGGATCTTAGATACATGTTTACGTAGATCAGATTTGATCGAATTCAAATAAATAGAAGAAAAAAAAAGTGAAAGAGATATCGACATACCAGGCCATGAATAAAGATCTTTGTCTTGACAGAAAGAGAGAGAGAGAGAAAGAGAGCGAGTGAGAAGTGGCTGTAGTCTGTAATGAAATGTTTCATGGAAATCGCAACTCGTTCGATCTCGATTTTGATCCAGAAACATTTTGGTCATTAGAATTCAATTCAAATGAAATCTTTAATCTTTAATCAGCAGATCTAATTTGATCAACAACAACAACAACAATAACAACAACAAAAAGTGCAACCTTTATGTCAATTGTGCTCTAATGCTGATATTACATACTTTCGACAAGCTCAATATCCAAACAATCTATGATTCTGTTGAATGTGAGACACTCAGTGTTCAGTGTCTTAACATTTGGCATTCTAGATGCATGTCGCTTGTGTAAGAGAAAATAGCAAAATACAGAACACGATCTATGAGATTTTAAGTTGTTTGTTTTTTTTTTTTCTTTTTTTTTTTGTATTTGTTTGGTGAGCATTCATTCTCTCTTTTGGCATATTATATATGGCAAAAGTTTTTCTATTTGTTATGATTTCATTGCCAAACGGGTGATTGCAAAATTGGTTCAAATTACTTTTTCATGCTCTTCTCCGGTTTAATTTTTCTTCTGTTTTTTTTTTTTTTTTTTTGAAAACGGCACAATTCCAATGTGTGTATGAATATGGATAATGGATATATGTACTATATGTATGATATGTGCCGTGTATTACTATATGCCGGGCCACGTTTAATCTTCACCTGAGAGACTTTGATTCCTAAATATACAGTATAATTTCTCTAAACAGAACACTTTGGTCCACAAAATGAGGAATGGTCCCTTGAGAGAGTGGTTCTTTTATAGAGACTTTACTGTCATAGTCCCTGCAGAAAAAATGTGTTCGCAATTCCGATAAATATTTCATAACAGTCTGAATATCATTGGACTAACAGAGGGAGAGAGAGAAAGAGAAAGAGAAAGAGAGAGATAGGCCTGGGAAAAAGCATTCAGGAAAATTGATGAGAATGCTAATCGCATGGTGAGCCACATTACAGTTTCTTTTGCTTTCGTTTCGTTTTGATTCGTTTTGTTTTTGGTTCTTTTCGTTTCGTTTTGTTGTAGCATCTACAAGAAATTGTCCGATGATAGTATGTGGATGCGGTATACAGCGCACATTTTACATGCTCATTGCATACATTTCACATATGAATGGCCCTGCTTGAAATTATAAGGAAAAATCAAAGATTCAAACGACAAAATGTGATACAATGTTGTTCAACTATAAAATACAAATCAGATATGATGAGTTTTGAAGTCATGCCCACTCAATATTTGGATTATATTGGATAAATTGCATTTTGAAAAAAATTATGCCCCAAAAAAAAAAAGAAGAAAAAAGAAGAAAAAATCAAAGAGTATGTAACGCGTGTGATATGCGAAACAAAACTACAACAAAATCAGTTTGCTTTTGCCAATGACGACGTTATGATAGAAACGATAGCTGAATGTTCATTATTCCACACTCTTCGCTTATTACATGGTATTAAGGTATATATAAACTTGTATGTATTGGAATGGGGGGGGGGGGAAAAAACAACAACACCGATATATCGAATTGAAATGGATAATAATCTATTAGCACGCGGATAAGTGAAAGGATAGAGGAAATAACATAATCGGCAAATAATGTCGATATTTTACCACGAATAAAAACCCTAATAGATTTAGATTACACAAAAAAAATATTGTTTACGAATAGAAGTGAATTTTTTTCCAAATAAAACTGCTCTCATATTAAAATGAATTAATGGAGGTGAAATAACAACAACGACGGCCGACGAAAAGTGAAAAAAGAAAACTATAACGATTTTGTGCTGTTGTTTCGGTACTGTTCCGAATTCATCTCATCTCATCTCATCTCATCTCATCTCATCTTATTTCATTCGCTTGCAGACATTCGGCCAATTTACAGTGCAAAATATTGGGCATATGTATGCGTTTCATTGAACTTAATTTTGGATTGCGGGCGCAATGATGTTGCAGGATAGGACGGCAAAAATCGATATCGAATCGACTAATGGCATTTTTATGAAATCGGCAGACTATGAGTGAGAATTGTGTTCACATTAATGGTGTACAACATATACTATCTCATATCTCATATCTCATATAATATGTCGTTTGGAAACCAAGGTTAAAATAAAGCTCCATCCAAAAACCATAGTTTCCGTCATTCCAATTGCCATAGATTTGTACTGAACACATTTTTGAGCCAATCTGCATTTATCACGTTTCTTTACCAAACAAAAAGGAGAACGAACAATAATAATCAAAACAAAGCCCTGCAAATCAATTGCAAATACGAAAAAAAACCAAAAAAAAAAACTGATGATACACCGAAATACATGGATTGAATCTAGTGCTCACGCGCACACCATTAATTGTATAAAGCCGATCATCGCGATCATGATAGGAAGAGATATGCACAGGAAATTGTAGACGAAGCGTGAACCGATTGCACATTATACACTATCCATTGATGCAATATTGTACATACACGATAGAAGAAAAACGATGGAATAGCTAACAGAAAACAGAAAAAAAAACAAACCAAAAATTTTTTTTAACCTTATTCACATGGTTGTCGTGATCGATTCAGAGCAATTTATTACGAAATGAGGGTGAATTATCCATCAATAAGTGGCAATCCAAGGGAATTGCATTCAATATTTTAACAATATGTGTGTCTGCACATATTGAATATGAAATGTTATAACATAACTCACATATCTGGTGCAATATGCCTGTACAATATTGTTCGTTGAATGGTATTGATGAAACGAAATGAAGCCAAAAGAAAAATACAAAAACAACAAAAATGCATCAAAGACGAATCGAAAGAGAAAGAAATGGTGAATGCTCAGGCGTTTTAGAATTATCGGTATTGAATTATTTATCTTTTTCATTCTGTTTCTTTTAAATTTGTGTTTTATTATTATTATCATTATTATTATTATTGTTGATGTGGTGGAACTTAGCCGGAATGTTCACGACAATACCGGAATGTTGTTTTTCGGTAACCACCGTTATACATTTATGATATGAATTGACGATAGATAGGCGATAGAATAGAGAAGAAAAAAAAAAGAAAAGGGACAGAGACAGAAATAAAATGCACCAAACACGACTATTCTAACGAATCGATTGGTCGATTGGGTTGACTTTTCGTGAATCTTCCCGATAGCTCGGCAATGTCCGAGACGAAAAAAAAAAACAAAAAATTTAATGCGTGTGAATTGAATTTATTTGCATGACGTTCATATGTACATGAACTGTATGAATCTCAAAACGACCATTCTCCACATATTCTCCATACACCAACTATCAAATATTTATAATGTGGATAGTGGATAATAATACAAAATTCACATAAACTGAATAATATTCAGAATAAAATTCAAATACAGCATCGAATAGATGTTTTCATGTGTCTCTCTCTCTCTCTCTCTCTCTGAGAAAATTGCGCGCACTGCTACAGAATATTAACTTTACTTTCCTTTAGCTTAGCTTTAAATATGTACAATGCCGGAATAGAAGAGGAACTAATGGTAATGCACAGTGCACAGTGCATTTTGAATATATTATAATATTTAAAAGAAATGTGAGATATGCAATATGCAATGTATACACGTTGGACTCACTTACCAATGGGTACCATCATATATGTTGTCTGTCTGCTTACCATGCCTGATGTTCATACGTAGTCAGGTAACAAGCGGACAAATCGTGTCCCCTTTTCACCTATTCCAATATGAAAGGCAATAAACTAATCTAATAAAAAAATAAAAAATAAAAATAATAATATTAGATGATATTCACGCATTACTCTGTGGTGTGCTCATGTACACCGGTTACCAACTCACCGAATCAATAATGGTAAATCACATGCAACGGATTAAGGTGCTTTTGTGATATCGCTTGATCTATGCATGAAACACCATTTATATTCGCCTTTGGACACTATCAAGAACGACACAAATTAGCAGGAGCCAAAACTATGGTTCTCTGTTCTCACATCTCACACTCACTCACCAGCATTTTGTGTATGAGATTATCTTATATGCGGTGTTGGAACATTTGATTATTTATTATTATTTATTTTTAAATTATTTCTTTTTCTTTTTCTTTTTCTTTTTTTTTCTTCTTTCATTTGCAAAATGCAAAAAGGCAATGACACTCTTTTTAGCACATCTCATCTGTTTGGAATCGATTCGTTTCGATTTGCGAATAGTGAAAAAATTAAATTGGGTGGGTCGAAACTTTCAATCAATGTCTTTTGGGTGAATGGCAATTTTCTTATTTAATGATCATCATCAACACAGTGAATTTATTTTTTTGTTTGGATTTTTAGAATTGGTTATTTGATTTAATTGTCGAAATTGACACCTTTATTATCTATGAATAGCTTTCGGTGATCCATTGGTCACATTTCTCCGTTTCGATTGCATCTCATTGAAATTTTTCCTTATGAATAGCGTGTGTACAATATGTGAAGAGTAAAAATGATGAGTGAAGAGTGGCAAAAAAAAAAAGAAAAGAAAAAACAAGAACAATTTAGCAACCATGCAGGTCTTTTGAGCATAACATAGACTTATCTCAATGGGGCGCTCAAACAGTTACCATTAAAAGTATATAAAATGTGATCAGTGATAATTTTAAGATTTCTGGTTCAAAATTAATCAGAGAACTGATTAGATATTAGATATATACGGTTGTGCGTTTAACGATCACCAAACAGCAATCGTTATAGAATTCAAGTTTTTTTTTTCGTATTAAATCCAAATTTAGTGTATATGTGCTTTCTTCTGCTGTTCTTTTTTTTTTTTTTGTTTCAATCAAATGGAAAAAACATGAAAAGCACATAATCACAGCAATGGATACATAGACGATAAGTTAATAATTATATAGCTGAAATTTTAAGCATTTGGAGGAGGTTTGGTGACAACACACCGCTTATCATAAACACCACCATAAAATCTAAATCTCTGTATTTTGTGTAAATTTTTTCCTTCTTTCATTCTTCTTCATTTCATTTAATTTTCAATCAACGAATTGGAAATCGAGACATCGATAATCCGATAACACTTTGATCGTTAAGCGTTCAGCGTATGACATAAAAATTTGATGAGCAAAAAAGAAAAAAAGAAATAATCACCAAACCAAATGCTCAAGAAGTAGAAAAAAAAAAAGAAAATTCAAAATAAAATTTACATTTCAATGGTTCGTATAATTGAATTAATTCCTGTTGCCCATATAATCACTTTAACACATCGTAATCATTTTTGAATATTGTTCGACATTTTGTTTAATTTTGTGCTCAGATATCAGACTTTTCGTTTTGGGCTGAAAAATGTTTCGATTCAAAAAAAAACTGCGAATAAAAGAATAATGAATGATTTTGCCATATCATTTCAATTGTGTTGTTTGGGGGTTTTTTTTTTTGAGAACCTGGATGATCTCTTTACGAGCAAATGAGCATGTAACAAAACAGTTGGTGGGTCTGATCAAAGAAAAAAAAAAATTCAATCCATTTAAATCGCATAATCTTAACTGGGCTCATCATTCAAATGGAATTGAATCGATGGTTTTGATGCCACAATAAGCCATTCCTAATCAGACAGCCATCAAAATTTATATCAATGAATTCATTCATATTTACTGCCGATAAATCATCGACAAATATTTGAGAAATTTTTTTTTGTATCTTGCCATAATGAATATATTGTTATCAATCGTTACAATCGATGTGGATCCAGATTTTTTAGAAAGGCTGCATTCAAAATTTTCAACTATTTTGTTGCAACTGCAAACTGTTATTAATACATAATAATAGTTTTCGTTTTGAAAAAAAAAAAAACGTTGTTATGATGGCGGTGGTCGAAACTAGTGAATATTCAATAGTCGATCGATCATCATGATCGAACTTCACAAACACCAAACGAATACAAAAGAACAGAAGAATACAGTTTGCCGCGACGATTTTTATCGATCGACCGATTTTGAATTTCGGTGCCCCATCGACGAATGAAGAAAGAAAGAAAGCTAAATACCAATGTCAATGGTGTGAATTAACGACGATATTTTCACGAAGAAATGACATTTATGACTTTAGATTGTTCACCGGTATTTTGTGCTCCGGAACAAAATCACAACCGGTTCGGTACGACTGCCGAGCACACAATTTGCGACACAAATACTGTTTCTTTTTTTTTTCAATTTTTATTATTCCATATTCATTTTAATGAGATCAATAATTGAAATGAGAAAAGAGTTCGAAAATTCATTCGGAATGACAAGCAAATTTGGATAATAATGGGCAATATTTTCGTCGTTAAATGCATATGATTGCCATAATTTTGCTATCATTTTGACTAAAATAAAAACAACTGAGATCATCGAACGCAAAGACAAAAAAAAAAAAACTGAGCTGGCAAAAAGAAAAATGTTGAATTCGATTATTAGGCACTGTTTGCCAAGGTTCGATTTTTTTTTTTTTTTGGTCGGATAAATGTCCAGTTTCAGTAACAATTCATTGGACACAAATATTTTCATATGCGATTCCCCTGTAGGAGCTCAAAACGGCAACGTGATATCTGAAAAGCCTAAACAAATGAAAAAAGCCTTGGTGTGTTGACTGTTGACACACATGTTGACAAGACTTATGGTTTTATTGGATTCATCCAATCCACTCATTGAAAGTATTTAAGAAGCTTAATATTTTATCGGCATTTCAAATAAATATAACAAAATTGACACTTTCCACTATTTATGTTTGATCTCAGCTTGGATAATCGCTTTTTTCATTTCGTTCAATATTTTTTTCTTTTTTTTTTTGAAAATTGACCGGTGCAACACTTTGTTTATTTTCATTGAAATATTATGTACGATTGCACTCAATCCACACTTAAACACTCATATAACAACAGTAACAGCAACAAAAACAACAATACACGTTTTGAGCCATTTAATGGTTTAAATCCGCCGCATCGTTTTCGCAATAAACAACAACACAAACACAATTTCCATTTGAAGTGCGAATACTTATTTGACATCAACAGGGCGCTCAATATTGTACTGTATTTATAATAATAATAATAACAATAACAATAATAATAATAATTTTATTCAATGGGAAACTGAAAACCAAATCCACGTGATACTATGCGTTTGTGTGAATATCATGGATATCGAGAGACCGCGCAACCCACTGTTTGAACGTTTACATACCTTCAATCTTGTTATTATATTTAATGATTATGGTTTTCACTGTTTCCAACTTGGCCAACAAGCGCTATGCAAACATATTTATTTTCATTTTTTTTTTTTTTGTATTGCATTATATTGTATCGTGTCGTATCGTTTCGTCTTCAATCGTCTTGTGTATTGTGTAGAAAATATGGCAACACAAAATATATGTGCAAAATGTTAACATTGCAAGAGAAATGCGATTTTAAGTGCATTTACAGTATCATAATAATAATAATAATAATAATAATAATAATCTACATATAAACAAAAACGAATCACATCGTTTTTCTTCTGCAGGACTTTTAATTTGGGTGGTGGTGGTGGCCGAAAAATAAATGGTGCCTAACTATTCCAATAAAAGACCATATAGCTTATGAATCAAAATGACACAGGGAGATAAGAGTAAAATGTAATTCCATATTTTAAAACGATAATAAATTTTTCGGATGTGTGAGTGTGTGCGTGTGTGTAAGTGCTGCTGCTGATGCTGCGGCTGCTTCTTTTTTCTTTTTTTTTTGCTTTATCTTCTTGTCGTCGTTCATATGGTATTTCTGGCTGCCTGTTGGTTGCTTGGTCACATTGTCATTGCACAATTATGGTGCATGATTTATCTTGTTCGTGTAAAAAGTGTTTATTTACATCATTTATCTGGCCCACAAAATTGTTGTTTAGCCCAGTCCCAGCATCATAAATTGAATGGAAGCTAGTTAACGAAATAAAAAATTGATATCGTTAATATGGATTGGATTGCATTAATTAGGCGAATCCAAATGAATCGCGCCTAATTGGAGCATTTTGTTTGAACACATAAGAAAAACTATCGCGAAAGAAAAAAAAGTGAAAAAAGAAATCGCAACAAAAAACAAATGAAATGGAATTGGATTCATTTGTCGCGGTATTTGTTTTTTTGTGGTACCTTTTTGTACAAAAGAGAAGACTACAGGTAAAAAAAAAAAATAAATAAATAAAACGGAAGGCACATTTCTCTCATAAAAGTGTTTAACCAAATTGAAGATGTCGCATTTAAATCGAAATATTCACCAAACGAACATAACAAATACCCAAAATTTAGTTAATCAGCGAATGATAAATTTGTGTGGATGAAAGCACCATGAATGGAACTTTTTTGGAATTGGTTGATTGATCAAATGTGTGGATTTAGGAAGAAATGAATGGAAGTTAATTTTTTTTTTTTTTTTTTGAGACTGTCGAGATGGAAACTATAGGAATATTATGTGTTTCTAATCCTCCCAAAAAAAAAAAAAATACTCATTTATTATTATCGAAAATAGGCGAACTGAACTATTCGACGAAATAATAATGAAAGTTGTCAATTTTAAGTTTTCAAGGTAGACTACTTCATCCATTTGCTAATTAAACGGTTAGTAGCTAAAGAATTGAGAAGAATAATCAAATGATTTATTCTCGTGTGTCTTGTTGGCCGCGCGGCTGATATCGCTAATCACAAATAAAGAGCCAATAATTTAGAGGCTCAAAATCAACAAACATGAAACGATATCAAAATGAATAAATATCGCTTGTCTAGTCGATATTGATCATTGAATCGTTTGCTATCGTCACTATAACAACATGATATACATAATTAGTTCTAGTTTTCATCGAATATATTGATCTATGACGCGATAAAGCTTTTTTTTTTCTTCTTTTTTTTTTTGAATAGAACATGCTATTATTTTTTTTTTTCGTTCACATATATTGAATAGATATCTGGATTTCAGACAGTTTTAATCATAATCCATAATTTTATCGACTATATTATGTTTTCTTTGATTACAAATGAAACAATCAAAATGATAAAAGAATGAGAAGAAAAAATAAATAAATAAAATACCTGGAAAGAAAAAAAATCACCGTCTTCAAATATCAACAGAAGCATCAAGGAACAATAGCCAAAATAAGCTTAAAATTCTCTTTCTACTCATCGCTTTGTCCAATTCTACATCCACAGATACATATAAATATTTTTTCTAATATGAATTTGTGGAATTTTATCGCTTGCAGATTATTTTATTCGACGGAAATGAAGACAAAATAGAGGAACACAATAGAATTGATTGTGTTTGGAAATTTTCATTGGTACAATTCACACAACCAACCATTTAGAGTTATTCCATATTTTGATTAACGAATCTGTTTTCTTTTTTTTTTCTTTTTTTTTTTGGGCCAAATTCGAACCATCGAAATGAATAATATCAATTTCAACAGTCAACACAATTCTCGGAAGAGCAATTTATACATATTCAATAATCAAAATATTCAATTAGAGGCTGAAAAATTTGCGTCAGGCATTTCAAGTTCATATCATCATCATCATCATCATCATCATCATCGTTAGCATCATTCGATTGGACCAAATATCTGCTGTTTCACAATGGAAAATAATCATAATATGTATCTTGATCAATTTTCGATATGTATACAAAATATATATATTCGATCTGTTGGGACTGGGAGGCCTAAATGATAGCACTGTAAAATTGTTGCCATTTAGATTATAATATTTTGCGCAAATTAACATTAATGAATGCAAATTGAAAAAAAGAGAGAAGTATCTAAGTGATGCGAATGTGTCGTCTGTGTTATTAAATCTCATTAGTTGACCATATTCGAATAGGTTTATATTCGTTCTATTATTATAATGCTTTAAATCAAAATATTTAATTGCGGCGATTTCTGTGTTTTTTTTTTTTTGCTTTGCCTTCGATTCTTCTTAATATGGATTTTCCGAATGTAAATAAAACGACAATGAAACAAAACGCAAAAATATACATGTATGAGATAAACAACTATATTAGTTCAGTTGAAATCGTATTAAATTGTATCAATATGAAAAAAAAATAAAATATGAAAGACAAACAAACAGGCAGGCAGGCAGGCAAGCAGACAGACAGACAGGCCAAAGCCTCTACGCAAATGAGAGTTTAACTCAAAATGTTTATCTTCTCTAATCATTTGTGTTTACTCAAAACTCAAATACAGTACGATATTATATACGAAATGCCAATTAGTACAGATCTCGGTTATATTCGAAAATTCGATTTACATTCGGTGTAAATGCCCATCTTTCGTTTTTAGCTTGGAATGTGAATATTCATAAATAACTTTATCGATTTCAGGTTTTTAACAAGCGCAAAGCAATGAATGTAAAGAAAAAAAAACACACAAAAACAAAAATATGAGAAGATAAAGAATAAGAAGAAGAGTCAGCAACAGACTGAGCAACGGCAACAGCATCGACAGCGACAGCGACAGCATCCAACACCAAACAGCTAATAGATGACAAGCAAAATAACGTGAAAAGTTTCAAGTCAAAAACAAAAATCAAATAGAAATGATGTGTGTGTGTGTAACTGTTGGTTTGGCCACTTGATCACTCCACTGCATTCAAATTGCATATCGAAAATCTGTATTAAAATATATATCAGAAAGATCCAATCTCCAATAATGAGAGTCCGCGATAATCTCAGGTGAATCTTTTTTGTGATATGTGCGATGTTGGCCGCATGAGCAAGCATTGCACAATTGCACAATTGCACAGTGCACCGGGCGCAGTGTTATATAAATTTTTTTAATAATTTTCCGTTGACATTACTGGATATGGTATGTCACCCTATGCAACAATTGAATGAAAAATTGTAATGGCGCAACAGTTTTTCTACCCTATGCTCAATGTACAATGTACATTGAATACACCATGCATTGCATATTACATACAATTGACTTTCATGATCTCTCTCTTTCCGAATCTCGCGAATATTTAACATTCAAAATTGTTTTCATATATATTATGTATAGCAAAATGTGGTAATGTGTATGCAATGACCACAAAATGGCCAATTATCGCCAGGAAAAAATATTCTTATTTATTTTTATTATGATTTCGTTCCAAAATCACGACCACAAAATCATCAAAATGTGAATAAAATTGTGTGGTGTATAGAAAATAGAAGACAAGCAACAGCAATCCATTTTGTCAATGTTGAACATGGTGCATACAATAAATGTATTTATTTTCATTGAGATTTGGATTTGCAGGCCACTATAGTAATAATATCACCGTATGATGTACACATTTTGAACATTATCGGACCTAACATCTTATTGCGTAGATGAATATTTCGCATTTCGTATTTTTTTTTTTTTTTTTTTTTTTTTTTGATTTTGCATATCCATCCAATATTCACTATTCACATGTAACGTATGACATTCGTAGTGAGAGAACCAGTGCCAAGTGGCCAAGTGCGTTATGTTACATGCATTTCAATGTGCACAAGGGAAGCATTTCAATATGGAATCACTACAACGGATGATACACAACGAAAAGTGTCCACTGTCCACTTGCCAATGTCGAAGTATAAACATATAACAACGCATTTTGGATCACAACAGCAACAATATTATAGAAGAGTGTGATACACGCTAATTACCATGTAGACATAGTTATAATCGTTAATTAATCTCTTTTCTCTGTTCCCCGTTCTACGCTCTTTTTTCAGTTTTTATGCACCACCGATGCATTACTATATATTCCGGAAAATTTCCCGAGCAGAAAAAATTTTCCGAACAAAATTTTCCGGGCAAAATATTATTCAAAATTAATTTTTCATTTGTTTATTCGAGTCGAATGGACCACAATAAGAATTTGATAACACTTCCGAGTTTGAAACGACTGGTGGTGCATATTTTGAATTCGGTTTTTTTTTTTTTTGCTCAACCGTTCATCTCATTCTCCTTTTCAATTGCTCATCTTATGTTGGCGCATTGTTCTCCTTCGTATACAGTATACAAGGTGTTATCCAGTGTTTTTACATTTGATTTTTTCATATTTTCGTTTCATTGTTGGTATCGATGTCCTTGCTAGCGAATTATGTCAACATACATATATTTTACTCCATCTGCCTCCTTTATGGTTTTTTTCGGTTTTTTGATTTTTCCGGTTTTTTGATTTTTCCCAATCAATCCTATTCCGGGACATTGAACATATGAGATGGTCTTGCACGGCGTGCACTCTGTAGTTTTTCCTTAATTTGTACAATTCAGCCTGGTTTCACGTTTCAATTTTTGTATAAATGTTTGTTGTGTTTTTTTTTTCTTTCTTTTCAACTCATTATTCTCGTGTCTGTTCATGCCTTCACAAATAAATTTGCATAAATGCACAATGCCCAGTGTGTGTGTACACAAGGCATGCGCTTCAATATATATATGAAAATGAGAAATAATATACGAGAAAACGAAAATAAAAACTCGTTTTCATGATGATCTCGTTCAATCTTTTTTGTTGTTTTTTTCTTCTTCTTTTACTTAAAAAAAAAAAAAAATAAAAAAAAAAATTAAAGTTAGATTTTGTCTGTTATATTCATATTATTAATGTGACAATGACACTTAACTTCTATCTCTTGCATATCGAAAGCACACGAAAGAAAATAGATTTAATGAGCATCGTTTCGTCATTTTGCCACCACTGATAATACACAGAAATGACATTATAACATTTAATGAAAAAATAATCCTAGAATATGATACTTTTTACTTCATGGCATTCCACACACCATATGCCATACGCCATAAGCCCATACACGGGGTACAAATTTATTATTTTCACTTATCGTGACTACTATTTCAAGTCCGATATGCAATTAACATTCGATTCAAATGCTATTCCATTCGTACGATAAAAACAAATATTTTCAATTTAGAAAATGTAAGAATGGAAAAATCACCAAAACGATCATTTTCCGTATGCTAAACAAACAAAAAATGTTTCACTTAAAGATGAGAAATGTCAATCATTGTGATGTGAAAAGCATCTTTTATTTTCACAATGACACAAAATACCCAAATAACAACGCAACGGAATGTTATCGGGATGGGCAAAACGCAAAATCTTGCAAAATTCACTGAAAATGCAATTCATTGATTTATTATTGTAGCCCCGCATTGGCCCAAAAATCATAATTTAAATTTTAAATTTTTTGTATTTTAAATCGATTTTCGAAAGAATATTTTTATTTTTATATTTTTTTTTTTTTAAATTGCTTTTAGATCACAGCGTCACCAATTGACCGATGACCGATTGAATATATATTCAACATACAACACGGTCATCAAATAATTATTATCGAAACTAATAAATAAATAAGTTTCATACCATAAATATTTGTAATTTGGGTTAAATTCCTCTTTATCATGTTCGAATCGGCTCGAAAAATGAATGGAAAAAAATAAAAAAACAAAAACAAAACATTCATCTTCGTTTCGGTTTCTTTTTGTTTTATCTCTCATTCCCAAACATGTTTTGAGCATATTTCGTTCTGTTCGCATCCATTGAATTTTCATGCGAAAAAGAATATCGACTATGGTGTCGATATTGAGCATCGGAACATCGGGCATATTGTATATTGATATCGTTAAACAGAATGATTAGACTTTTGCCATTCGATTTAAACGGTGTGATTCACATGAATAATAATAATAATAATAATAATCGAATTCTTTACAACACACACACACACACACACACACACACACACACACACACACACACACACACACACACACACACACACACACACACACACACACACA
>GL502395.1:1319356-1330302 GCA_000149185.1 Mayetiola destructor
TCTCTCTCTCTCTCTCTCTCTCTCTCTCTCTCTCTCTCTCTCTATTTTCTGTAGGTTTAAGTACGTAAATTGTGAACTGAGAACTTGAGATCAACTAATCTGGACATCATTATAATAGATGCTGGGAACGAGGTGGCGCCGATTAAATGTTCAGATCTCTTGTACGCCATTAAACATTCTCAGAGTTTTTTTTGCATTCCATTCGGAAACATTTCAATGGATTTCAGAATTTTCAGGCCTCAATGGACAATGAAATTGAATGAATTCTATGAAGTGGAAGCTGAACCGAACACTGAACAGCCTCCAATGATAGGATTCAATTCTTTTTATTTATTTGTTTGAATCATTGACGGAATTTCTGCTACATTCACTGAAAAATACTTTTCAGCTCAGAAAATTTTCGAAATTGAAAAAGGACTCCTCGGATATATAAATGCACTTGGATATACTTTGCACAAATATTTTTCGGTCTTGGAATTGAATTCAAACGAATTACTTTTACTAGTTTTTTTTGTTATATTTTATAGAATTGAATTCGGGCAGTAATATACATGTATAAGAGAGACTCTACTGTATGCGAAGGGCAATATTCGAAGCCAGTACCTTTATTCCTAATCCAAATAAAAATTTCAATCGAAACATTTGTTTTTACGAAGGAGATTCAACAAAAAAAAATAATATCAGCGAATGAATTTTTGAACGAATTTCGATAACATTTCAAGTAACAGAACATTCTTCGTTTCAATGCTCATGCAACATTCGTGACATTCTTCAATCGTCCTGTCTCGACTTTGTTAGAAGTGAACGAAATATAATAATTCTATTTATTCTGGATACAATAATATGCATATCTTTGTAAAATAAAACCGAACATCGATCATCTCTAAAATCAAATACAAGAATTTGAGTAAAACAATGAAGAGACATTGTTAAAATCAAATTCTCCACACGAATCTCTCCGAATAAAATACAGAAAGCTGAAAGAAAAGTTCAAAAAGCTTCTGTCATCTGATGACATTTATTTCCAGTTGACAGTCAAATTCTTTCCATAGATAACAAAGTTTTCACATTCACATCGATTCGTTCGGGTCAAACTCGTCTTCAAACTAAAAAGACTTAGAAAAAAATTCTCATTTGATTCGAATCATTTGAATACAAACAATCAAAAATAAAACAAAACAAAATGTTTCGCCTATCTGGATTTGATGGACAAATTGATGCCGCCGAAGAAAAACGACGAGTACGTGAAAGTGTTAAGACGAATGTGTTTTCCTTCATTTTGTTGTGCACAGCCATCCGAATTGGTAAGACAATATTCCGAATTTTCAATTTGAAAATTTTCTGAGCGTTTAGAATCAGGTTTCATGTGATTAAAATCGAAAATTATATTGAATTTCGAGGTTGTTTTTTCATAAGCCGAATAAGACAGTTCGAGCATCATTGTCTTATTTTATATTCACATGTGGCGGATAAACGCTTTGGTATTGGACACCACAAAAAAAAAAAAAAATCTGATTGTGTCGCCATCTGCCATATCATAGCTAGAATGGAGATTATTTCTTTATTTTTGTTGGCAAATAGAAATGATACAATGCGATTTTTTTTTATTTTTTATAAATTTATTCATTTTCGTTTCTTCACTCTTTCAGCACCAATTATCCTGTCAAAACTGGCGCAACAAGGATTATGAGATCTGGATGTTCCGATAGTGGATGCTGTCGGCGTTATAATTTCTAAGAAACGAATACTATTCTAAAGTGCAATGATCGCGTTGCTTCAAATAAAATGCACTAATCAAATGATGAATGAAATAAAGATGTAAAAAAAAGTAAAGATTTTTGGATTTTAATCATCACTTTAGAGACCACCGTGAACATGGACCATATGTGTTCTATATAAATAGATAAGATATATAGATGATAAGATTGTACGATTCGAGTTCAGGATCAAGAATATTGTGTGATTTGCGCACGTAAAATTATTCATTTCCACCATACAGAATAATTCAACATGTTCAAAGATTTCCGGACAATAACTTTGGATCGTTTATTATTTCCTTCAAATACGAATTTATTACGCCTGACAAGAAAAATCTGGATCTGCATTATCGAATATGAAATACTTACGTGTTAAACATGAACGTCAACGAATCAATTTACTATTTCATTCCAATCAGGAATATCTGCATCAACTGAAGAAATTCAAGGACATCACCTGATTTTGATAGAACAAAATTTATCGAGAAAAATAAAATAGTTTTTTTTTTTTGAAATCTCATTCTGAATAGTTTTCACATTTTATTTTTATTTCACACACGCAAACACTAAATTGAAAATGCATAATATGAATTCCATCGAAATCTACCGATACAATTTTTATTCGAATTATCACATGCAATTTTCGATTGAGGCCCTATCATGCAGATCACCATCGCCTTTCCCGAAGACTCAACCTAGCAAATCGAGACCAAGAAGGAAAATTGAAAAGCAAAATGCACATGACAATTTCATTTTAAATCAAATAATTTTTGCAATAAAAACAATTCAATTATTATTGATGTACGGCTGATAATAGTAGCTGTTCCAGATGGAGTTTTCAATGTTTCAACAGATTTGGGGGTCTACGATTATTATGTTAGTTTGTTGTTCCTGTTTCGGTTCCGGTTGCTGTTGTATTGATGTTTTCAATTTTTATATGAATTTCAAATGTGTCACAATGTCAATAATAATAATTAAAATAATATGAAATTTTCAGAGGGCAATCACTCGACTAGAGCTGGCGCTCAGAGTTCTGAATAAACACACATGCACACATTCTCTCACAAATTTGTCTATTGGTTCCTTTCTTTTGTTGCTATTTTTTCTTTTCACAGTTTTTGTTTTTGTTTTTTTTTTTCATTTTTTTTTATTGATTCTTTATTTCGTTCAATTTGATTTTTATTATTATTATTTTTTTTTTCGTTTTTCATTCAGTTTTGTTTCAAAGGACTCATCATTCGTCGATAATCATAATCTGCTAATATTTTTTTTTTCATCTATGCGGATTCGGAAGGGCGTGATTCGATAAACATTCAGCCCGATTTCACATTGAGTCACAACAATCAAATTAAAAGGTGTTCTTTTTGGATTCAATCATTTTTCGTTTTTCATTTCACTCACACCGTCCACAAATTTGAATAATACATTTTGCCCCTCTATCGCGCATCCAGTTCAATTATTTAATTTTCACTTCTTCTTTTCTTGTTTCAAATGAATTTTTGTAGTGTTTTTTTTTTGTTTCATTTATTTCATTATAGTTAAGTTGAAAAAAGTTATGCTAATTGGATGCGGTTGTTGCTGCTGTTTTTAATTTTTTTTTCGTTTCCTTGTTTGTTTTTGTTTTTTTTTTTTTTTTTTTTTTTTTTTGGAAATTCACCGATGAGATTCGGTTGGTATGGATCTCTAATTTTTTCCGAAATTCCGAATGATCGTGTTCGATGTGTCTAAATGTATCATTCGATCCGGTTTTAGTTTGTAAAATTAAATTTATTGATTCGACTTTTCCTAATCCGTTTGGTCTCGCCATTCGACCATTAGATTTTTTTTAATGTGTTTTTTTTCTGTTTTAAATATTTTTTTAATTCGATTTTTTCATATCGATTCGGACTTGTTCCTTTAGTTTCTTCATTGTTTTTTTCTTTTCTTTCTAAATCAATCATTTGCTATTTTTGTTCTTGTTGTTGTGGTTGTTGTTGTTGTTAATGTTATTGTTGCATTTTCATTTTCCATTTTCAAATAATCTATTTTTATAAGTGTATTTGTTTAATTCGATTCATCAATTCTCGGTTCGATTGAACAATACCAAAAATTCATAAAAATCGATTGTTTTGGAAGTTACAGGGTATTTAAGGATACATATTGGACAATGACTCTAAACATAATGTGACATTATTTTAATATGAACACGACATCTTGAGTTGGAATTGGATTTTTTTTAATTCATTGTCTTCTACTTTTCCGCTTCTTCGTCTTCTTCGTCTTCTTCTCCTTCTTCTCTTTCTTCTATTGATAATGAGACTTTGTCCAAATGTATTATTCACTCTTCTTCCTCTGTAAATTTGTGTGGAAATCAAACAATAAATAATTTATTTAAGATTTCAATTTTTTTCTTGAATGAACTCATTCAATGGTAAATGGAATTTACGATGTTACCTTCATCTTCAGCCTCTTCCAAATATGTCAAATAGGTATTGACTTGGAATAATGCTTTTCCTTTGCCTGGATATACATCAGATAAGTCTTCTTTCCATCGCATGTATGATTCTTCTTCAATGACATTGTTATCATAGAATTCGCTAAACCAACGTAGCAGCATACCTTTTGGAAAATTGTAACTGTAACAAAATACTTGCATTGCAAAAATGGCGACCAATTGCAGATCACCATTGTCCTTGAGGAATGCATTCAGTACGGGGCAATATTTTTTCAAAAGTGTCAATTCTTTATCGATTAGCGATTTGTCGGGCACAACAGTTGGATCAGCCCCTTCGGCTAATGTTGTTTCCTGCATAATAAAAAACAAAAAAATTTGAATTAAATAAGCTGTGGATTTTCGATACGAACACGATCAAAATTCAACTCACTTGTGTCACATATTTCAAAATGACATTCATAATTGCTGTTACAAATCCTGGATCCGTATAGCAAACTGGTTCAACATTATCCTTAATCCATTTATACAATGTTTGTGGATTTGGATCATTTTGAATTTGTTTTTGTAGTTCACCTTGCAATTTAAGCAATGGATACAAAAAACTTAAATTTCGATCTTCCAATATTTCGGCCATACGATCTTTAGTTCGATCAGCTTCTGGTAATGATGACATTAAATTCACTTTGCTTTCATTAAATAATTCCAAAAGTACGGGTTTGCCCAAATTTCTATATAATTGTTGTAATACCAGTAAAAATAATGGATAATGTGCCCCATTTTCCGTATAATTTGCAACATCGGACAATTTACATAATTTTACTGTTACCGAACGTGATAATAATGTTGCAACTAATGTTGTAATACGCGGCACAGGGCTATCATTCATACCATTTATGAGCGTTTTGAAACTATCTAAAAGGGTATTTTGTTGAAGTTTTCCCTCTTTTTTGATAATGGCCAAAAATTCAATGACACGATCATAAACACCATCATTTTTATCGATAATTTCATTTAAAATTGCTGTCACCGAATCTCGCATATATTTATCGGGTATTTTAATTTCAAAAAATGCGGCCACAGCATCATCCATATTAATGGTATTTTCATTGTCTGTCGATGGTGAAACTAGCCAGTCTTTAACAAATGTCAGAACACGACGTACATATTCCTCTTTGTTTGGACCTTTATCTTTTTTATTTTGTTTTGGTTTCTCTTGTGAGGCTGATTTAATAATCACCTGATCTTTATTCAATAGATTGTTGGTTGGTTTTGGTGGCGGCACCAATGGAACCGGTGCAATTGGCTCTGTGTGCACATTATTGGCCGCATTTCGATGCGACATTGACAATGAATCAGCTTCAATGGACGATGCGCTAGCTGGACGTGGCTGTTGTGATATTGGTAATTGGGCCGATTGTCGACTTGGATTAGTTGCCTTGTATAAGAGACTATTTATTGGCGGTCGGAACGTGTCGAAGGTTTCGGTTGATGATTGTTGTGGCTGTTGTTGTTGTTGTTGCTGTTGTGGCGCTTGTTGTTGCTGCTGTTGTTGTTGTTGTTGTTGTTGATTCTGATGATGTGCAGGCTGATGATGTTGTTGGTGCTGTTGTTGTTTTCAGTGTTTTTTTATTTTTAAATGATAAAATGAAAATGATAAAATGTTCGCTTTCACACAAGGTTCAGGGGATATGAAGAAGTCGATAAAACTTACCTCCAGTTGTTGGTGATTCATTGATGATAATTGATTATTGATGCCAGCAAATTGAGGGAATTGAAAGCGTGAAACATCTTGTTTTGGATGCATACTTGTTTGCTTGGCCACTGGTGAATTTTGTGAAGAAAAGTTTTTAAAATTTTTGCCGGATAAATCTTGCATTTGAGAGAAACGGGGTGGCAGTTGTTTGATATTTGAATTGTTGTTGTTGTAATTGTGCGGATGTGGACTATTGTTATACTGATTATTATTGTGTTTGTTATATCGATTATGATTATTATAATTGCTGTGATTATTGTAATGGTTTTGATTATTGCGTTGGTTATTGTTTTGCCTATAACCACCCATGCCCATGGGTCCGCCCATGCCCATGTCTCTGTCATTCATTGAATTCTGAAGAGGGGGAAAAAAACGAAACAAAACAAAACATTCAAAACGGAACAATTTATTTGTTGTGGTCGCGAACCACGAGACAACTTCGCTGCCAATGCTTACCATACGATCATTATTCCGGTCCATATTTCGATCATTGCTGCGATCGTTACGGTCATTATTTCGATCCATTCCACGACCACCACCACCGCCACCATTGTTTCCATCTCGGTAATCCCGACTGTTGAAATTACCACCGATAGGGGAATTATTCTGTTTAAAAATTCAAATTCAATTTAATGAAGAAAATGAAATCGTACGCCATGAAACGATCATAATTGTCTTGCGATTAGTTTTAACTGTTGGGATTCAGTTTTATTGGGACACAATTTCAAATTCATTTCCATTACAAATCCCATAAAAGTTAAAAATCTCATTCACATGACATTTGACCAGAGACATGAAAGGAGAAATATAGGGCAAACAACAAAATTACCGATGGATATTTTTGGAACACCGAATTTGAGTTTTTATGGAACATGTTGTTCATAATGAGCGGCGAATTAAAATTCGAATTCGGTTGATAATTAAATTGGGTTTTGCTCATCCAGCTGTCGCTATCACGATCCATATTGCGTTGCTCCCGTTTACTGAAATTTCAAAAAAAAAAATAAATTAAATTTAGAAATTGAAAAATTCTTCATGAAGAAACTTTTCAAACGTACATCATTGGTGGATCATTGTCATCAGGTCGCAATTGTTGCATTGGCACCGGTGCTTCGGTAATTGCTGATTTCCGTGGTTTCCAACCGTTGCGACGCAGTTCAATTAAGTCACGTAACCTTTGGTAAGAACAAAAAGAAAAAGAATGAAGAAAAAAAACCGATTAAATTTTGAACAAATCTTGAAACGAAGCTATTATTTATAAGATGATTGTGAATGCATACATAAAACGTATACGCGGCGGATATTTTGTCGATTGAGAACGTTGGTCTATCTTTTCAAAGTATTGGTCCATCAAAGTTTTACTCTGTAAAAATATTGATCGCATAAATTTATTAGTATCGATCGATGAAGGGAACGAAAATAACAGATTAAACCTTTTTTTTTTTGATAAAGTTACCTTTTCTGTGTCCAAAACCTTGCCGCAGGTCCGTATGATTTGGCTAAGACATTCCATGTTTTCGCAACGTTCTTTTTGCGTAACTTGATTGGATTTGAAAAATAATTCCTGTATACAATTATGCAATGTCTGTTCGGAGAGCATTTCCAATGTGAACAATTCGGCAATGAATTTAACATTGCCCAACATTTTTTGTTTGGTAATGTATTTTCGTTCTTCTTCATCGAGCGCATTGGCCGGATCATCCCGGGAAATGACGTTGCTGCTGCTGCCATTGTTTCTGCCATTTTGTGCCGATGCGCTAAAATAATGGTTTTGCGAGGTTTTTGTTTTTGTTTTTGATTTTGATTTTGATTTTGATTTTTTTTTGTCATTTTTCGCTAAAATTTATTATACAATCGCATCAACTTACCCATGTGAATCCTTTCCAGACAGAGGGCTAGATAATTGTAGCGCGTCTTGTAAATCACTTGAACGATTTTGAAATTTGTCACGGCATACGCTTAACAATATTGACAAAAATGTACTATTATTATTCGCTTGGTCGGGCTTTTTTGTTTTATCGTTATTTTCAAAATTCTGTGCTTCGATTGATAGTCTTTTGCACAATTTTGCATACATACGCGAATACTTTAGCTCATCTAAAGCTTTTTGAAATATTAATAGTATAACACCTTTTAATATAACTTGGGAACCAAGTTCAATTTTTAGCAATTCATCACTTAATTTTTCAAAATTTTCCGGCGTGAGTTTGTTAAGAATACCGCGAACCTAATAACAATTCAACATAAAATTCAGATGAAATAGAAAGAAAAAAAAGAGAAAAAAGAAGGAAAGAAAAAACAAAGTGAAAATGTGATGCAAAACCGATGATGTGATGTCACATGGTGAACGTGCATACCTTTCGGAAAATTTGATCATTTTTGGCCTCTTGTGTGAGTCCATGTTGTGGTCTCAGAGATGGAGGAATCCAGCGTCGAGATGCTGCGGGGGGGATTGGCGATTCCCTCCCCGTGACACGAGACTCTGGCCTCGTTTGCGTGATGGCTTCCGTCTTGTTTTTTAGCGGTTTACCGCAATCAAACACACGCTCCGTCAGACGACTGATTGGAGCGATTTCTTTGTATTTATTGTTGGTTTGTTGATTGGAGAGAATTTCCGACTCACACCTTATCAGCGGCTGTTTAATCTGGGGAAAAAAAAAATTAAAAAAAATTAATTCCAATTAATTTTCCTGATGAAATTCCCAATATAGTGATTTAGAACAAATCAATGCAATGAAAATGTCTAGTCCTATGTCTGCAGCTCATAAATGGTGTAAATATAATTACAATTTATAAAAGCAATAAACGAGTCACAGTCTTCAATCATATCAACAATTAAATTATTCAGTTTCAATACACGAAGTGAAGGTCACTCAATTCCTGTTTTATTTTGGTTTCGTTTTGTTAAATTTCTGCTCTTCTTTGTTACATTCAGTCAGACACACACACACATACACACACGCGCACCCGAGTTTTTGAAGCGTTAAATGGAATTCCGACGCAATTTTACGAAACGTTCAGTTTTTTGACCTTTATATTATTAAAATGCATAGTTTTCCAGTTTGCTCGATTGAATTTTTTTCTCTTTTTTTTCTTCTGCGACGCGATCAAAGTAAGTTGAGAAAAACAAAATCGACAATAATGAAATATTATTTCGATTCGGTAGGACTTGTGTTAATGAACTCAATATATTATATGGACAGATTGTCAGATACTTTGTCCCCCCTCCCCTCTCCTCCTCCTCTCTATTCTCTATCTATCTCTATGATTCACTCTTCTAAATGAAATGAAACATGAAATACACACGCACACTCACACCGATATAGTATGTACATATATATCTGAATGGCCGCTCAATAATGAGCATATAACCAGCAGCCGACGTACCAAATATATAGTCGTTACGGATTTAAAGGAAGTACATCGTGCATCCAAAGCAACAAACAGATGAAGCCAATGAAACATGATTTTTGTGTATTTGTGCTCTGTGTATGTGTGTGTGTGAGTGTGTTAATTCTTCTGGGTATTCGGTACTCAGATTGGTATTGAAAATATCGAACAATCAGTTCATGCAGTATACCAAAACCGTTGGTACACGGTACACGGTAAACACACACACACACACACAGAAACATTGGAAAATAATTCATGCGTCACACCCCATTCATGTTGCCGAATGTTGTTTCCGTGCCATGAATCAATTTCCAATAATAATTTTACACTTGTTTAAAATTCATTTTTTCCGAGGTTTTTCTTTCAAATAACCAAAAAAAAAAATAATAATAATAATTGTCTCAAATCTGCTCATTTAAATTTGTATCATCTTCCGAAATGATTCTTTTTTTTTCTTTGTCATTGAATGCATTGAAATGGGCAAAAACGGTAACCATAAACAGGTCAACGAACCCTCATTGGTATGTGTGTGATTGGCTCATTTATAAATGAGTGTATGGGTGTGCGTGTGCGTGTATGTCATGCACACATTGTACACATGGAAAACTGCTGCAGCGGCAACTAACTGCTGTTTCTACCATATTAATATTACCACAAGTCAATTTTTTTCTCTTTTAGTTTTCGTTCATTTTCTGCTCTTCATTTGATTTTCGCAGGTTCTTTTTTTTTCTTTTTTTTTTCATTCATGTTCGCTTTGACTCATCATGTACCCGAAGAAAAATCGAGCGTGTGAATGTCGATTCATGCGGCTCATTTTTCGGATAATGAAAAATGATTTATTAAAATGTATTGAATTTCGCGTGGTTTATATCAATTGTATCAATATTTGGGACGTGTCAATCGAACATAATGCCAAACTAACCGGAAATAAAAAATGCCACATTTCATTTTAAATAAAAACATTTTGTTCGAAATTGTTATTGGATGAAACAAAAAATGTTAAGAACATTTGCGAATAACAATGAATAGAATGGTTGAGCTAAATGGAATTCCTTGGAACGAATGGAACGAAATGACTTAATTGAATTGAAAAAAAAGAGAAGAAAAGAAAAGAAACAGAAGGAGAAGAGCAGTAAAATAAAACAAAATTGTTGATCGAATGTTAAAACACGTTCCGTTCTTATTTTTCAGAGAGTCTATGATACAACGACATTTCAACGTTCAGTGGCACCATTTGGTTCTTTTCACATTTATAATATAATTACGAACTCGCCAATTCATATTTCAGATGCATCACGTTTTTTTTTCTTCTCTCTCTCTCTCGCTAATTTTTCAATAACGAAAATGTTCGAATGCAAAAGCGAATGATTTGTTTTTTGAGAAAAAAAAAAATGAGAACAAATGAACAAAAAAATTAAAACAAGAAATGAAATAAAAATGAAAAATAGCAAATTCAAGCAAATATAAGCAAAAAAAAAAAAATAAAAAAATATGAACATAAAATCGTGCACGTGTTGTAATGATGACGCCCGCAATCTGAATTCAGAAACAACGCAAATCATCACGTCTATATACCGTTTTGATATCGAAATGCAAAATTGCACTTTGC
>GL502395.1:1335189-1355088 GCA_000149185.1 Mayetiola destructor
AAAAAAGGAAAACGTACAATTTTTTTTCAAAAAAAAAAAGCCATGACCAAAGGGGTGACTTCTTCGTTGTCATATAGAAAATGATGAAGCAGAAAAATAACAACAATTTGTCTGTCTTTGACCCTGTATACATAAATCTGTTGTTGTTGTTTTTTTTTTTTTTTGGTTGATCAACCGAACGAACCGATTCGTCTCGACTTGAGCCGACCGAACGAGAAAATAGACACAAAATGATGAAATAAAAGTATTCATAAATTAGGGATTCAAATGTAGTGCAACATATATCGAATCAAATGAACAAATGATGATGGAGTGCTGGAAAGAATAAAGACACTAGAAATTATGGAATATATTGATACCGATCCATTTATCAATGCATGAATAGTGGTCAGTTAATGAATAAGAATGTGTTTGAAGAACAACTCATTCGATCTTCATTCAAACGTATCACATCCATGAAGTAAAAGAGAAAAATACAAATATTATTTAAAATGAGGTAATTGCGATCATCGCGATGTGAATTTTATCTGAAATGAACCAATTGTCATTTATTGAATTTTTTTTTCTTTTATCATTTAATCGTGACAAACTGGATATGAAATGCAAATAATTTTGAGACAACGTCGATTTTACAATAAATTCAAGAAACACAATTTCCTTTTCTCCTCTTTATGGAAAAATATTTTTTCGATTCGATTGCACTTTTTGCAGACAAAATAACTAGTTGTTTAATAAACACGCACACACGCACACACACACACTTGATTCAAAGAAATCAAAAAAGAGGAAAAAGATACAAACGATTGCAAATCGTTCGTAGAATAGAGACTATTAAATTATGTTAATCAATGATTCGTGAGGAAATTCATGAAAATTTCTCATTCCAAGAACTGCACTGAAATTGCAGACACCAAAATGCTATCACTAGTACTTAATTGGTTATGCATTAGAATATTGCTCTTCTCGGAAATCCAAGTAAACCTGTTTCAAATACAAAACACATTTCTGATTCGAGCCGACCAGAATGGAGAACAAAAAACAAAAAAACAAAAACAAAAAAATAATGAAAAATTTGTTTGTTCATTTTTTGGTTTCGAATTTTTTTTGTTTTGTGTGTTGAGTGCGTTTCACATGAATGGAAATTTCTCGTGTCGAAATGAAATCAATCCATCGACGTATCTCGCGTAATAAAATGCTCTTCTTTGTTGTTGAATAGGCGAATAGGCGAATCGGTGTGCATGAAATAAATTTAATTTAAACTCTTCAAACGCAAACGCAAACGCAAATGCAAACGAACAAAATATGAATTATTATTATTATTTTTTTCTTACTCACAATGTCGCAAAAATCTTTGTTACTAATTTCAAATTAAACTTCTTTGTTCGAATGATGATTGAAGAACTGTATATTGTCACAAAAGGTTTGACCGTGTGAAGAAGAAAAAAAAATAAAAATATTTTTTCGAGTATATAACTTGACTTTGCTCTAAATTTTATGTATATATGTATGCATATAAACGTACATGTATGTATCAAATAATAATTCTTTTTCACTAAGTCCAAACAAAAACCGATTTTCTTTTCGTTACGGGTGGCTCTTTTTCTTTTCCTGTATTGTTTCGCTGCGAAACAAACAAAATCTAACTTAACTTATATCGAATATTATTGTTAATATTTTTAATGATAAATTCTGAACTGAAATGATAACTTTTTTTTGTGTGAAAAGAAAAAAAAAGAAGAATTTATCATGTGTATATTTGACGCGCTACTTACAGGCCGCGATGCTTATGTTTCAGAAAGACTTTCTATATTAAAACTCTCACTTGTATTTCGGATATGTGTTTGCTGTAGAAATGGTCGAACAATGGAACAAATGCATGACACACCACCAATAGTATTGCCGGATGCCACATATCCGGTGTGTAATTTTTCTTTTTTTATTTTTATTTTCTATTTTTTTTTTTTTTTTTTTGACAAATGATGGCGCTTCGGTTTTCGAATAGTCTCCACAATCATATTTTTCACGATTTGAATTTCAATCCAAAATAGAAACCGATATTGTTTGTCTGGAAAAATCACAAGATTTAAAATGCAGAGGATTCATTATTTGAATTATTTTTCATTTATTTTACTCAAATCTTGTTTTCAAAATTTTCATTTAAAAATTCGTAGAAATCCGTATTCTAATTTGAGATTCAAATCGAGAAATCTGATATCACTGGCTGTGGAGACAATTTGTTTCATTTGATTTCCGCATTGTATAAAAAAATTTTTTGTAAATGTAGATTGGCATTTCATGGACCCTCATTAGAAGGCCCTCTATTGCCAAAATTGTGACACCAATGAACCGACCATTACTGTCAAAATGATTTAATGTTAAAATGATTCAAAGATAATCGAAAATAAATTTTTTTTCTTTATTTATGTTCGGCTGATTTCGTTTGGAATTTCGGAATATGGATCGTTTTGAGTTCGCGCAATTTATTTTAGCCGAAGATGAATCCCATGTAGGTAAACATCGAAGTATTAAAATTTACCATGGCGATCAAAAGGTAAAATATATCCAAAAATTTTGGATTGATATTTAGAAAAAAAAAAAAATTCTCAATTTTCTTTATTCGTCTATGCATACGGATGCAGACCAACTATGAAGATGGTGAGATTGTTTTGACGACACATCGTTTGTTTTGGGGGCGAGTTGGTGAAATGGAACGTGGATTAAGAGTGCTTAGTCTTCATCATAAATATGTGCATGCATTGGATGAAGAAACGGCCAGTTCATTTGTTTTTGGTCGAAAAAAGCGGATTATATTGCGATTGAAGGAAAAATTACCGAATAAAATGCCAGGTCCAATGGATCATTGTACCGATGAATCGCACATCAAACTATCCGGTCGAAATGGAATCGATGAAACATTTATTCGATCATTGAGCGAAACGATAATGGCACGTATATGGGAAATTCAATTAAAAATTGAAAATAATAATGATGATAATGTTGTCGGAGATATACCGCGACGCATCAAATTACGAACGGGTATTGTTGGAATTGAACGTAATATACAAGAGCGACAAAAACAAACCGATGAAAATATTAATTTAGCATTCAAAGATCTAAGCAAATTAATGACAATGGCCAAAGAAATGGTTGCCATATCAAAAGCAATTAGCACAAAAATTTGTGAACGAAATGGTGAAATATCCGAAGATGAAACGATTAAATTTAAAGCATATTTAATGAGTTTAGGTATTGATGATCCGGTAACAAGGGACAATGCATTAAGCAATTCCGAATATTATCAATTGTTGGCCAATCAAATATGTCAAATGCTTTTGGATCCAATCACAGAAAATGGTGGAATGATGTCAATGGCTGATGTTTATTGTCGTGTTAATCGTGCACGTGGTCTTGAATTATTGTCACCAGAAGATTTACTAAATGCTTGCCATTATCTTAATGGTCCGGTTAAATTGCGAACATTTCCAAGCGGTGCTATGGTTTTACAATTGGAAAATCATGATGACGAAGCAGTTGCCGAGGAAACATTCAAAGAAGTGGAAAAAGCAAAATGTCTTACTGTCGAACAATTGGCTCAAATTCTCAATATTTCCATATTATTAGCGCAAGAAAGATTATTAACAGCCGAACGAGCTGGTAAAGTTTGTCGTGATGATTCGATTGAAGGTCTTTCATTTTATCCGAATTTGTTTTTGCAAAATTTGTTGAACTAATGCTGTTCACTCGAATACATATATTATTATGTGCATATAGAAATTTTGTCGGGTTTTTTCAACGCTTTATACAGATTTATAGCTTTTGTATTGTTGTCAATGTTTTTATTTAATTAAAAAAAAAAAAAAAAAATTAAAATTAATATCAGAATTATTTGATTGAAATGGTTTTAGTGTCCGTTTTTAATTCGAAAGGTAAACAATGCCTTCAATTTGAAAGTTTCTCTGCTATAGAACGAAATGGTGGCTCCGTGGATCCTACCATAGTGGAACGAACATCTGTGTGATTGCATTTTTTTTTGATTTATATTTATTTTCCACCATTGTGAGACTGTTAGTGCAATGCACGCAACACAAGCTGTCAAAAAACAAAAACAACTTTGTCGTCTTATTTTTTTCTCACATAAAACGTTAAATACACGCACACCGATAGCGACGTTTGTGCGCGTTCGGGTCACATTGATTGTGTGCGTTAAAAGCGAAGTGAACTATTTGTTTTTGTATGTTTTAACGGCTCAATAGTATGGTTTAGAAGGTTGTTGTGACCGCGTAAAAATTTTCCATTGGATTGATCGGTTTGTGATCGATGCTTACAATATTCGCTCAATAGGTCGATTATAATTGAATGAATTTATTTATTTTTTTTTCAATTTAATTTGTCATCGCATTTGCAAAGTTTTCCTAAGATTTCCACAAGAGAGCAAAAAATAGAACTGACGAAAAACGGCACATATTCACATGTATATTGTTGATCATCATCATTTGTTGTTGACCTCATGGTTTCGAAAACAGTTCAAAGCAATTAAAATATTGAAATACAAAAAACATAAAGTTTTATGTAATTAATTGAAAACTGCATTAATTCAATGTGCAATTGAAAGTTATTGCATTTGGACGATTTTTATTTTATGCGCGTGATTAATTCAAGGAAACGTTTTATTATTTCAAAATTTCGTATCGTGAAAAACGAAAAAAAGAAGAAAAAGTGAAAATAATAATTGATTTTCTGTGCGTTGAGTAAAAAACTTCGATAAAACTTGAACAGGCGACAGCTGAAAGAAAACGGAAAAGTTCGGCAACGGCAAATTTCTATATTTACTTGATTCCACGAATATCACCCGTAACACATTGATATCGGGCGCGTGTAACCAAAGCAGGGACGAACAAAAAAAAAACAAAACAAACAAGAAACAGAAAGATAAAAAAAAAATGGTATTCGAAACCTCGTGCTGGGCCACTGCAAACAGTGATAGGCAAATGATGATTGATAATAATTCAGTGCAACGACATCCAAAAATTGATTATTTTGATCCGAATTCAGTGAAAGCGGCAACGCCAACAATCATTTCCCATATTTCATCGAATGGTTATTATGGGTATTGTGCGATGCCATACAAACCAACTAACGATACCAATGATTTTGTGATGCATGATGCTATTGTTCATGTATCCGATGATTCAATGATGAACGCACAGCCAAATAAATCTGACCATCAAGGTCAAACAACAATTGACAGACGAAAACGCACCAATCAATACAGCGATAATCAATACAGCGCATTCGAAACAAAAAGAAGCCGAATTGGCTTTTCCGATTGCATTGAAGGTTTGTTGAATCATCATCATTTCACCTAGTTTTTGTTTTTGTTTTTGTTTGTTTTTTTTTTTGCATTACAAAGAACAAATTACAATATTGTGGTGTGTGTAATTGAGAATAATTTTAGATTTGAGTTTGTTTTTTTTCGTCTCTTGTCACTTTTAAATTCAAACAAGACCTAATTTCAAAGTGAGAATAACAAATTCCCCCATTTTTTTCTCCCCCATACTCATGTTTTGGGTTACTGTTGTTATTGACATGTGCATTTATTTTTAATTACTCTTAAATAGATATACAAATGTGTGGTGCTGGAGACAAAATGGATGTAGTGGACACATTCGCTAAAGTGGATACTAATAGAACGTCGGCCGGTGTTGTCGATAACAATAATTCAACCGTTAACAAAGCAGCGCCAAATAACTATTTCAAATCGACCATGATGACGTCACACTTAATTTGATAACAGATCTGAACGGCACATGCAGAGTGGGGATCGATTATTATGGATTACATTTTTAAGCGTTTATCTTCTTCTTCTTCTTCTTCTTATTCTTTTTCTTCTTTTTGTTGATGAACATTTTTAAATCGTTTTTTTTTTAAAGTTTATTTTTGATTTTAAGTTTTCAAACATTATTGCGATGGGATAAGCTTACCAAGTGTACAAATTAAAAAAACGGCCGTTTCACTCAATAGATGTCGTCATTCATATGTATTAGGCTTCAAAAGCGTACAATTTATACGTTCTGAAAATATTTGCATTATATGCAAAAATTGAGTAAAAAATGTCGAAAATCGTTCAAAAATAAAGAGCATAACGCGGATCAGTGTTGTTGTTCGCCTTTGATTGGAAAAAAATGCCGCAGAAAGATGGGAAAAATGTGTTGCCAGCGATGGCCGATACTTTGAATAACAATAAAATTTAATCATTTGATTTGTATTTTGTTTTTTGCCTTGGAATTGAATAAAAAATGGGAGTTTTTAATTTGTGCACCTAGTAAAGATCAAAATCGGGAATCATTTTTGCAATACATATATTGAATATATTTTTTTTATTTCAATCTGACCTTCGAAAAAAAAAAAGAAACAGATTCCACGTCGTAATTCGAGTTCAGTTAAAAAAAAAGGAAAAATTTTATCAATTCAGAGAGATTCCGTTCAATCTCGACTAACCAATTTATAAAAAACAAAACATCGGAAACCACCGGCACATCAATTATTATTATTATGGGGAAATGTCGATTATATTTTATTTAAAAATTTTCATTAAATAAAATGTTTTCGATAGATAAATAGATTAAAATTTGATTATCATATGTAATGTAAAATAAAATAAAATATTAATATATTCTCGCATTCATTGCCCTAGTTTCCTTTCCATTTTGATTCATTATTATTATGATTGGTGGTCATCGTCGCGTTCCATAACTTTTGCTAAATCGGGAAGTATAGGTGGCGCAATGCCACCAATAGCGCCCGATATATCATCGATAATATCACTTTCGGATGGAACATTACAATTTTCTGCTGGACAAATCGGATCGAGGCGTAAAATATCAGCCGTTATTGCTGTAGCTCCTGTATTATTTTCACTACAGATTTGATCGGCTTCGGCAAGATCTTGATTACCGTTTGGTATGAATGGATGTGGGCATGATGATGATGATGATGTTGATGATGACGATGGTGAAATAAATTTCGATTTTGATGGAATAACAACGACATCAGCCAATGTTTTAGTCGGTTCAGTGTCAGAACCATCTTTTCGGCATAATGATGGAAATAAATCATTCGGTTTGGGTAAAAATATTGGTGTTGGTCCTGGGATTCGTTCGCTCTCTTGTTTTTCCACTAAATCCAAATATGTATGATGTGAAACATCAATTGGAGATTTTTTCGATATTGAACCGGTTATTTTTCTTCGGAATAATGATTGTGGTGATGTTTGCCATGCATTGCGTCCATTATTAATTTCTTCATCGTGACGTTGTATATCGGCTGATGGCAAAATGTTACGTTGTAAATTTTCCAATTCATCCTAAAATATGAATTGAAATTTAGTGAACATATTTTCGGATATTATATCATAAAATTGACAACGGTCACCTGATTATTGGTTAAAGATGTTTGAACATCTGGCAAAATATTTGCATTCGATTCATGGCCATTGGTATAAACTTCTTGGAATGCTTGCATTAGTCGTTTACGTAATGGATCCGATGATGATATCAATTGTAATTCACGGAATAAATTGATCAAAAAATGTGGCCGAGATTCATTGGCTGCAATCAATGCTGATACTTCTAAATAAACATTTTCCTTTAAATCATCGAACAATTTTGTTGGTGATTTTGAATTGGTGCGTTGATTTGATGTAGTGGCCAAATTTAAATCTTGTAAATTTTGCGAAATGGAATTTGTGCAACTTTGTTCACGTTCGTTTATCGATGATGTATAGCTTATGTCATGTAATGGGCGAACACGTTTTGTTGAACCTTTTTGTAGGGTTTTGGTGGACATTTTCGGTTGTTTTAGCTCATTTACATCGAAATTGTAGGAATTTATGGATTTAAGATCTTCGCCATTACTTCTGCAAAGCGCATTTAAATATTAGAAAATTGTGATGGAAATTGGGCTAAATTCCGATGGTTTACGTAAGCACAAACCTGTTGTCATTATTATTATTATTATGATTAGCAACCGAATTGAGTAAATTCGATTCGTTGGCCAAACCGTTGCTAGCAACGATACTCGTAACACCACTGGCACCAGCCACTTGTCCATTATCACTATAGTCCGTAAATGTGCCATTTTTTGATGTGCCATGGGCTGGCATTTCAATTGAATTAGAACGAAGTTTTTCCATTCCATAATCTCTGGAATTTGTATTGTAATTGTCCATTATGCCATGAAAGTGTCGCTGTTGATTTATGTTCAGCACATCAGGCGGTGTATTTTGATTGATTTGATTTCGGAATTTATTTCCAGTGGCCGATGGTAGATTGTTATGTGTAATTTGGACTTGAGGTTGTTCAACTTCATTACTTTTGCAACTGCCGCTCGATAAAAGATTTTGCCGAGAATAACTGCATTGAAAACGGTAAATATTAAATCAAAAAGCCCATGCTAATGGGAAGAAAACAAAATCTATTGTTTTTCTTTTTAGTCAATTAGTTGGACAATCAACAAATAATTCACACAATCAAAACGGCCGTTCACAACGATTAAGTAAGGTGGGTTATTCATTCAAGTGGATTGTTCGGGACGCATGATAATTATCATTTGAATAAATCAAAGAAGAAAAAAACATTTAAATTCCGTAAATCCAAACTTACCAACATGTTGGGACGATTAATACAATAATATTTAAGAGGGTGCATATTGTCAGAGCCTTGATAGCCATGATCATTGAAAACGATTGGATAAAAAATTAATGAATCGGATACGTTTTATGTTTATGTGGTTGTGTGTGTGTGTGTGTGTGAACGCAACAATCGACGATGGAAAGGAAACAAATGACCTCAATATAATTTATGTTAGTTATTTGTTGAATATTCAACTAATCGATTAAAAATAAATGTCAAATGTCAACTAAAAGGCTTGAACAAAAAAAAACCGGTTTTGTCTGTTTGCCGAGGATTTGTTCTCGGGTTCGAGGCGAAAAAATATTAAATATTGTATTAATAAAGTTGTAAAATTGCCGTTTGTATCGGTGTGTCAGTGTGTTGTTGTTGTTGTTGTTGTTTTTTTTTTACCTTCTAAAATTGTCATAATAATTGTTTGCACGAATTCCAGGCGGTACTTGGTTATTCAAAGCGGTCACATTATTAGTTGCATTCACATTGCTATTTGTTACGGCGGGCGATGTTGCTGAGTTTGAATTATTTGTTAGATTTTGTTGATGATTCAAATTATTTAAAAAATTATTGTTGTTCGTATAATGAAGCTGTTCGGTTGGATCGATTGACAATGAATTTGGTGTAAATTGCGAACACATCGGATATCGATTTGGTGTTAGTTGATGATAATTTTGATTTGATATTGGTTGACGTAATAAACGTGAACCATGCTGATTATTTCGTTGCATTGGGCCAACGGTCGATGGTGGATAATTTGGAAAATTTTGTGGTTGTTCTGATTGGGCACGGGGCAAAAATGGTGATGAATTTGTGCATACAACGTTTGGTGGAACCGATTCGGCCCGTAACATTGCCGATTGAGCCGGATCGACAAATGAATGGCCCGAATTTAAGAGACGTTCTTGAATCTGTTAAAAAAAGGAGAAAATTTGAAAAGAAAAAAAAATTATAAATAAATAAATAAAAATCCTTCAGTTCAAATACAGTTTGCGCATTCTAATTAAATTGATCCATTTTGCCTACCAATAAAACTGCACTGTTCAAGTTATTTATTTCCCTCTGTTGATCCCATAGCAATTGATTGCATTGACTCATTGAATTGATAAGCATTTGTTGTGTTTGAATGAATTGTTGCATCAATACTGGATCATTGTTTGTGGTGGATACTTGAGAGCTATTTGGTGCGCACATATGATGATAATAATAACAATGTGGACTTTGCGGTGCTGCCGAATTACATGATTGATTGCAATGCCAATACCATGGATAATTTTGTTCGGTTTGATTTTCATAACCATTAGCTGGCTGATTATTAAGCGATGACATTCGTGAAATGTCTTGCGAAGCTTTTAACCAAGAACCTTTTCAATCAAAACGATTCAAATTCATCGATTATTTTGCATTCCGTTTTGAATAAAATGCATTTAATAAATCAATCAATAAACTCACCATCTCTAGCGCCAATATTTCGCATTGGTGGTGGCACACTGAAGCCACGGGAGCTGCACGATTGTGTGCTGGCCGCTTCAACCGACATATTCAACTCAGCTGCACCAGAATCTGTTGAATCTTTACCTTGATTGAATGCAGGCTGTTTCATCAAAAGATTATCAGTTTGATTGCCACCTTGGCTCGAGTGTATGGATGGAGTTGATGACACATTTCGTCTATTCAACCAATTTGGTGAGTAACAGTTCTTTGGCCTGAAGTGTTCAATTCATTTCAATGAATAACAATTTTTTTTCTTTTTTTTAATAATATTCGCTTACGTCATTTCATTGTTATTTTCTTGTGGTTTTGGTGCCCGTTTTGTATTCAAAGTTAAACCGGTCTTTACTTCGTTTGGAACTTCGTCTGGCTGTGGTTGCGGCTTAAAATTTTTTTCCGAACCATCAAATTCTCGTCGACGAGCCATTTCATTCTTGATGTCTTTCAATCGATCTCGCTCTGCCGCCAACGATACTAATTTTAAAAGAAAAAACAAAAAAAAAAAGTAACCAAAACATTCGATCGGAATAAAACTAAACATAACACCTTACCGGCTTGTTGCCGTAAATCATTGGTCATAGAATGCAATGCTCTAACTCTTTCGGCCATTTCTTGCTCTTGCTCTTGCTCTTCCTCTTCAACATCTCTTTGTGGATCATCTTTTGTTTGCAGATTCAAATTAGCACCATCCTCATTCGATTTGTCGATGAAAATATTCTCATCATCATTGGGATCATGGTCACCATTTTTGATTTCAATTAATTTTACTGTATGCATCATATCTTGTAAACGTTTTAATTGATCCTTCATTGAATTAATTTGGGCAATTTTTTCTTTAATCAAACCATTTTGTTCGATATCATCTTCGCATCCATCATCGTTTAAATCTTCGGTGGCATCTTGTTGAATTGCGGTCTCATCTTTGTCATTATCATTCTCATTGTCATTGTCATTCAATTGATCAATACGTTCCCCGTACATTAATTCGGCGGCTGCCATTTCCGCATTCGATGAACTATTCTCATGGAAATTATTGTCGGCATCGTTGTTCATTGCCTGTAATTCATTTACCAAATTGGCCATTTGTTGTTTCTTATTTTTCAATTCCATTAATTTGCATTGCAATTGTGTTTGTTCCTCCATCAATTCCATTTTTTCATCGACACCCAATGACGAGGCCAAATCATTTTGACTATGAATGAAATCGGTAAGTGTTTTCATGCGTAACATCAAAGCACCAACATCTTGTGCAACTTCATCAACATTGCCATAATCAGGAACTGTATTCGTATCGCTGGTATTCGATAGTGAAATTGGTCCTTGTTGAGCACGCAATTGTTCCATTTCGTAAAGTTGATTTTTTGCCGCTTGTTGAAGCCGGAGTAATTGTTGTTGTTGCTCCTGTTTGAGGCCGATCGAAAAAAAAATGAAAAAATTGAAAAAAAAAAATTATTTTGCTAAATACTAAACAATAACAAGAGTTTATCGCGGATTAATTACTTTAATGTTGGCAATATTTCGATTGGAATTTTCCAATTTGCTCTGGAGCTCTTCATACGTTGTTGGCGCATTGGATGTTGTTGTATGAATACTCGATACAGACTGAGGTCGTGGACCATTCGACTAAAATAAATAGAAAACAATTTAATTATTTTTTTTTGTTCATGACTTTTTTTTGGCGCATTTCATGAAAAAAAAAGAATTGAATTATTATTTTGGTCGGTACACACATCGACACTGATACTTGGTACACTTTCTAGGCTATTCGAATTGATCATAATATGTCTGCTTTCATCACCATTATCCATATTATTTTTATTAACCATTTTCACAGTTTTTCAAAAAAAAATAAAAAAAAAATTCAATAATTCAAATATAGGATAAAGCGGCTCCAAACACTTTTCAAATTAATAATTGACCAATTGATTGACAAACAGACACTCGGCAAACACTGAACACTGTATGAAAAAACACGTTGTTAATGCCAGCGAATTGAAATTTTTGCAATTGATTGAATTGACAAAAATGTGTCTGATTCGTTTCAATGAAACGTGCTGTAAGTGCTCTCAATCTAAATTGAATGTGAAAGAAAATAAAAAATAATATGGTTCTTTTCTATCGAAAATAAAAATGAACACAATATATATCCATAAATGAGACCGCCTTCATTTGCGAAAACACGAGAACGATGTGATTCAAAATGATTTGCTTTTACAACGATTTGACTGACATACAACGTAATGATTGAACGTTTTTGAGCACCGATAAACTTTGCATAGTCCGATAAATTGGTCATTTTTCTTTCTTTCTTTCTTTCTTTCGTATGTATATATATATTTTATATTATTTTTTGTTCATTCAACACATTGAATAAACACAAAGATGCCTAGCATCACGTTCTATTTTTGATTTTCGAAACGAATGGATTTATTTTTAGAACGGGACTACAGACACCAACGAAACGGACGTGTAACGCAGTTTGTAGTTTTTCATATTAGATTATTCTATTCAAAATCATCGGAAACAATGTAAATGGTTCGGATATTTGCATTCGGATCGCCGAACTTTGATTCGCCAAAAAACAGAAAATTTTCTATTAATCGTGTGGAAACCAACACAAACCTTATCGTGATTCATTGAATCGATGAGCGATGTCGTGATCCGAATGAAATCTTGAATTTTATTTTCCGTTGTAACAATATTTGCCGAAATATTTTCCACAATGGAGGCCACAGCTGATGTTGTTATAGCATTATTATTTGCATTAGATGTTCTTCTTGTTTGTTGTGGGACAGCATCGGGTACACGTAATGTTAACATCTGTTGATTGTGATGAAGCAATTGTTCATTTAATTGATTTTGATGATGATGCAACGATAGATTTGGTGTTGTTGGAATAACAACACCGACAGCCGTATTTGTCGATCCCGTACCAATACCATTGACCGGATGAATTGGTTCACCATTTTCTGATGGATAATTACGTCTTGGAATCGGACGAACTGGCCATGTATTTCCCGGCAACGAAAAATTATCTACAAATGTATCGAATCAGTCGATATTATTTTCTTCCAGATAAATGAATAACTGTTTGTTTTTTTTACCAATATCAAAGCAAGTTCCTTCGCCCGGTGTCCGATTACTGTTCTCTCTTTTCGAAGCACGTTGAACCGATGCAAAAAAATCCTTGAATGGAGTCGATAACAAAACGTAACCATTAATTAAAAATCGAATACAACAATTGAAAATATTCCGCATGAAACGATTACACTCAGTGACATTGCCAATTGGATTTGAGTCATCGATAACATCAAATGGTACAATGGCATGCATATTTTATGGATTTTTCTTCGGTTTTTTTCTTTTTCAAATAGCTAAAACAAAAACACCCGTACAACATTCACAACTTTGGGAAAATCATCAAATGAAATGTCTCATTCGGATATCAATAGGCGTCAATATGTTTTTTTTTTGTGTTTTGTTCTTTTCTTTTTCAATATTAAACAGAACCGGTAGCGAGATTCATTAATTTTTCCATTCTATTTTTAGTATAAATGATTTGGTCAAATACGTTTTTAATTCATTTCCGAAAGATATAGACATCGGATAGTTTCGTTTATCATTTGGCCGAAAAGTTCATGAAACTGTAGCCGATGGTTTGGCAACCATGATATGTGATACTCACATTTAAATGTTGTTGAAAGTCGCGACGCGTTGGAGCGACAACCATCTCTTGTGGAACAGCATTTTTGCGAGATGATTTTGTTTTGGGCACCGTTCCGGTTTGCCGTTTATTCGAACCGGGCGACATTTTAATTGTGTCTTGTTGTTTTTGTTAAATTAATTTTCTTTAATGTTTACTATTTGTTTGCGTTATCGATAGTAACATAAAAGTCTAGACACACTGTTATTCCTTGTTGTGTTTTGATTACTGCGGCGCACAATATAAACAAACAATATATCAGAATATATTGTCGGCCAGTAGATTTCAAATCAATGATGAATTATCAGTTTTGTGTTTATGTTGGACTTTAATATGAAAATAATACAAAATTAATCTGAAAATGAATCGTTTGATTTCAAAATGCTTTGTGGTTCGTTTTATAATCACAGGTTGTCAGCCGAATATGCCATTATTAAATCCCATTTGTTTTTTTTTGTTGGTGAATTTTTTTTTTCTTTCAATTTATCATTTTGTTATTGTGTATACGATTGTATGTTTTATATTTGACATTTTGCCATGCATACAAAATACGGCGTAATGTCAAAAGCTTCATCAAAGCAATTGTGGAGAGTTCCGTTGAACAAAGAGAAGGAAAAAATTCCATTCGAATCGAAGAATTTGTTTGCTATCAAAAATATTTTTGATATTGGAATTGAATTTTGGCTGGATATTTGTTGTTTGTTTGTATCGATCAAAGTCCCCGGCGGGCAATACAGATAATGTTGCCATACGAAAACTTTTAATCAAAAGATAAAAATTAGTTTGATTCATCCAGAGATGTCGCTGTTGCACAAAATACCCGTTTAAATGATTTTTTTCGCTGTTTGTTTTGATCAATTTTTATCATTTAACAGGGAAATTTCATTGGACTTTACGACCAAAATGAGAAAGAAAGCGAAAGATATTTTGTTGCATTCAATAAATAATTGATTGAGTTGGAGTTGATGATTATTGACGCCATTGAAAGCTATTTATTGATTAATAAATCGTTCAACTGATAATAATTATTCAAAGATAACATTTATAATTTGATGCATTATTATTTTTATTATTATTATTATTTGATTGACACAATCAAATGGATTTAGCAACGCATTTTGACACTTCAATCGAAAACCTCATCATAAAAAGTGATCGATTTGTGTTCCTTTTTGTAGCCTCTTCGTCTCATTCGCGCTAACTTATGCATAAAGTTTGGATTGCCCGTTGAATGGCATTTAAATTTCGTTTTAATGCTCTCATATTTCGTATCGCCAGAGATAATCTCTCACTCGATAAGCGGTTCCTCTTTTTCTTTTGCTTCTTACTTATATTTATATATATATATATATAATATGTTTTTATTAAATGGAATGATTTTATTTGAAGTTCATCGCCGGAACATTGAACAAATGTTATCGTACACAATAAATAAAACTATTTCAGCACAATATTTATTATCAGTATTATTGAAAGGGAAATTGTGAACAGATTCAATGATATTAAATTCCAGCTAATTAGTATACAAAAGAGTGCGAGGCATAGTACAATTTTATAAATTGTAATAACAGCAGTCAACAGCTGAGCATCGATTCGATGCTATTCACAGTTAGATTCGAGCAATTCAGACTCGAAAAGAAATCGGTACATCCATTTAGTTTGATGCTGATCAAATTGCATTCTTAAAAAAGTATCTACAGCAACAACAACAACAACAACATATAAAACAGAAAGAAAGAGGAAAATTACATATTTGCAGAAAAAAAGTGCCCATCACAAAATGATGTCTTATTTTATGGAAGCAATTTGTCTGTCAATTATATTACAATTGACTTGGGCCAACAGTTTGAGTCGAGGTTAATTGAAAATTAGTTATTCACTTGTTAAAATCTTGTTGTGTTCTGTTTTCAAAAATTTTTTTTTTTTTTCTACTAAATTATCAATTATGATTTTTCAATGTTTTTGTTGATCTTTCGTTTTGCTTCGTATTTCTCAACAGAATATGAAAATGTGTTTTCCAACGTTAAACCAAGCGCATCGTTTGAAGATCAAGAAGCAGCTGCATTTGCCGTAATTAATCGTATAATTCCAGAGCATGCAAATCATTTTCGCATTAAGATTGTCGATAATTTGCCACTGAATACATTTCAATTGTTTAAAAATGAAACGAATGATTTTGTTCAAATCACAGCCACATCCGGTGTGGTTGCATGCAAAGGATTTAATCATTATTTAAAAGTTTATTGTAAAAGTCATGTGTCTTGGGATGGTAATCAAATTAATATACCCAATGTGTTGCCATCTGTAAATGTAATCGAAACATCACCGAGCCGATTTATTTATTATCAAAATGTTTGCACCTGGTCGTATAGCTTTGTTTGGTGGCAATGGAAAGATTGGCAAAAGCATATTGATTGGATGGCCTTACAGGGTATTTCGCTTACATTAAGTCCATTTCAGGAGTTAATTTGGCATCGAGTTTATTCTGAATTGGGTATGTTTGCTTCATGAAAAAAAAAAATGAAAAAAAAATCCACCTTGATTACGAATTCGAATCGAATTCCAAATATTATTATCGTTCCCGTTGTAGGATTGACGGAAGACGAAATAGCCGATCATTTGGCTGGACCGGCATTTTTTGCATGGCAACGCATGGGAAATTTACGAGGTTGGGGTGGCCCATTGTCAAAGGCATTTATGATTTGGTCATCAAAATTACAAAAACGTATAAATCAATCACTCCGTCAACTTGGTGTATCGATTGCATTGCCGGCATTTGCCGGTCATGTTCCTGTTGCCTTTAAAAGAATCTATCCAAATGCATTGCTAACACCATCGAGCCGTTGGTGCCGTTTTGCCGATCAATATTGTTGTCCGTTATTCATTGATCCAATTGATCCTCTGTTTCAAAAAATTGGAAATTTATTTTTAACCAAAGTTATTGAGGATTACGGTGCCACGGATCACATTTATTTTTGTGATCCTTTTAATGAAAATAAACCCAGCTCATTGACACCTGAATACATGACAAATGTTTCGAAAAGTATTTATGAAACGATGCGATCAGTTGATGATAAAGCTATTTGGTTATTGCAAGCCTGGATGTTTGTTCACAATCCCACTTGGGATGATTCATTGAAAAAAGCCTTTTTGACTGCAGTTCCAAAGGGAAATATTTTAGTATTGGATTTGCAAGCGGAACAATTTCCACAATACAAATTGGCATCGTCATTTTATGGTCAACCGTTTATTTGGAATATGCTTCATAATTTTGGAGGAACGCTTGGATGGCACGGTAAATTGATTATTTTCATTTCATTCAAGTGTATCCTAATTTTCTTTTTTTCTTTTTTTTTCTCGGATTACATTTATTCCGAAGGAAATTTGAAAAATGTTAACCATGGGATTGTGGAAGCTCGAAAATATTCGAAATCAAGTATGATTGGTGTCGGCATTACACCTGAAGGTATCAATCAGAACTACATTATGTATGAGTTTGCGCTAGATCGAGCTTGGTATCAAAATGAAGTGAACGTTTCGGATTGGATTAATCAATATATTGAAGTTAGATATGGATTTCAAAATGAAAATTTGTCACTTGCCTGGAAAAAAATACGAGTAATCATTTATCTTCGGAATGAATGTTTGTTTCGTCAAAATTGCAAACTTAATTTGTTTTCATTTGATAGGAAACGGTTTACAGTTACGATGGATTAATAGCTATTCACGGTAAATATACCATTTGTCGTCGACCATCGATCAATTTCAAACCTTGGGTAAGTTTTGAGCCATTTTTTTGTTTTTTGTATTTGCTTTTTTTTTCGTTACATAGATATTGATAAAATGTTTAATATGGCTATCAATTTATCCATAAATTTCACAGACATGGTATAATTTAGCCGCCATTGACGATGTAGTTAACAATTTCCTGCAAGTATCTCAAGATCAGGTGATGGACAACGATTTATTTAAGCACGATTTGGTAGATGCCGTTCGTCAAATGGCTCAAAATAAAATCGATTATCTTTTTATCGATATCATTGATTCATATCACAACAACAATCTCACCCGAATTGAATATCTAAGCAAAAGTTTCAAAGAAATTATGCTCGATTTGGACGAAGTACTTCAAACGAGCGAACCATTTTTGTTGGGCAAATGGCTAAATAGCTCCAAGGCATTGGCTTCAAATCAAGTCGAAGAGCAAATGTTTGAATTAAATGCTCGAAACCAAATTACATTATGGGGACCGAATGGTCAAATAGTTGACTATGCAATCAAACAATGGGCTGGCATGATGAGCGACTATTGTTGGCCACGATGGAAAATTTTCCTAGACCAATTGGCTGCATCGTTACGAAAGAAAGATATTGAATACAACGAAAAAAAATGCAAACAGAAAATATTCAAACAAGTTGAACAACCGTTTGGATTGGATAACAAGGAATATATTACTGAGGCAAACGGTGACACAATTGCATTGGCTCAACAATTCTATAATAAATGGAATGGCACTGAGTGGATGTATCCGTGAACCGAACATCACTTTATCGAGGAGCCATTTTCACTGTAGAGAGAGAGAGATCGAAACACAATTCGGCTCCGCTCGTTTTACTGATGACCAAATCATCAATTTTAACAAAAAAAAAAAAATTATTTTATATTTTCTGACCATGGGCTGCCATGGATTTTTGTCTATAATAAACCCTTCACATATAAAATGATTCGAAGAAAAACAATCGAAATTTTTCTTAACGTTGTTTTACCGTTCATTCATTTGCCACAATAGTGGCCTTGGCCTACGGGCATCAACTGTCAAATTTTTTATTCATATTTCGGTAAGTTTATCGACAAATGACGGCTCCACAACGAGCGAATGACAATAAATGCTTCACAATATTTTTGGCTGTGTTCGATCTTAGATTTTGGGTTGAAATCATTCGAATGATATCTGAGTTGGGTATGCCTTTCAATGCGGAAAAATGTAGGTACCAAAATGATTTGTTTATGTATTCGAAGAAAAATTAGAATTAAAACGAAAAATCAATGAATAGAATGAGAATGAGAGGAAATATGAACGAAATGCTATTTTGAGCAATCGAAACTAATAAAACAAAATGGATTGGAGATGAAATATTGGAAACTTCAAACGAATTTATCACAAAATGGAATGTAAATTTCAACTTAAAACTTCAAAGCCGATTTGAACATCGTTAGAATATTGCGGGTGAGAATTGAGAATAACACTGGCACCGAATACAAAAAAAAATTGTTATTACCGAAACTGGATTGGATAGCAATTTAATATTAAGCCCGAAAAGAGTTGGTGCTTGAAACATTACTTGTTCAATGATTAATAAATATACTGCCAACAAACTTGGTCATAATGCTGAAAATATGATTTCAAAAATTTATTTTTTACTGACAAAAAAAAAAACAAACAAACATTTCATAAGTTTAAAGCTTGATATGATACATCAAGCAATACACATTAAAGGAAAATTTCATCGAATATATATTTGTGGTTCCCAATGTGGCCCAAAACTGTTATTCTGAGGCTTCTATCTGTACAAATACTATTTTTCCATACATCGGCTTCACGGTGAACGAAAATAAAAACAGAATAAATTTATAAATAAAATTAATTGAACGAAATCGAATCGAAGCACATTATTATTTTTTATTCAATGGAATGTATATAGTCACGGTTGGGCCAATATTGGTTTATATGCGATTGTGTCATTTGAATGACTCAATTTTGATTCTCTGTTTAAAACTATTGATATACATATATACAATAGTGGCTGTGTTTTCTTCGTTTCAAATACAAATTTTGGGATGAGCGCGAATCCGTAATTGTAAACCTAAATTCAGAAAATTTGAATGTCAAATGATGATCTTATGCATGTTATGAATTGAAAAATAACGCATATTTAAATGGAAATATACACGGGTAAAGGGTTGCTGTGGTTTTCTTTTGATTGCTTTTCAATTAATTGCGTATCACACAGATCACTATTGTTC
>GL502395.1:1426575-1438298 GCA_000149185.1 Mayetiola destructor
AGTGAGAGGAAGAGAGAGAGAGAGAGAGAGAGAGGGAAAGAGAGAGAAAGGGAAACACATTTTTTCGATTTCCCCACTAATTTTAAAATGATTTGCTGATTCTTTGTACATATACCCAAATATTCATCGCATTTAACATGTAGTTCATCAGTTTGAATGATTTGGTATACTATATTTTCGAATAGTTTTACGGTTTCGTTTTGTATTTTAATTTCGGTAATAAAATCAAATCATGATGGAAAAGATTGATTGAGATATGAGTGAAGTGTTTTGTGAGTTGACCATTGAAATGTAACGATTTGACGATAAATTGGCGACAAAAATTACAAAACTGTAAAACAAACTGCAAACTATAATAAAGCAAAAAAATACCAAATACCATTAAAATCTTATAAATGAAAAACCGTTGAAAAAGTGAAATGGAAAAGTGATTTTGAATGATATATTGTTCGTTTTGGTTTTGCGGCCGCGCATTCGATTGATTCGATTTGCTTGAGTTTCATCGATTCAGTGTCGAAGATCAATTACACCCAATTTCTAGTCAGAATCAACGACAAGCGAGACAGAGAGTGAGGAGTTTTAAGTGAAAGAAAACTAAACTAGTGTGAACAATGGCATTGTCTGGACCAGGATTAGCGCTTTGTTCTCTTTTTACATTGTATTTTGGTGAGTTGTGTGCATCGAACAAACAAACACATTAAAAGGAAAAATCAATTTCAAAACGCTCCTAAAACTTTTTATGTATACATTTTAAATCAGGTGGATCACCTGTTATTTATTCGCCTGCACCGCGTGGTGATTGTACAAATTGTTGTCCAATTCGAGAATCACGAGATGTTAGATTTATGCTTTATACAAGGTACTGAAACATGAACATTAAGCAAACCAATCGATAATTGGCATGATTTGAATCAAATCACATTGTTTTTTTGTTTGTTGTTGTTGTTGCTTTTTCTTCTCTTCCATTTCATTTATTGCAGATCGAATCCTGTTGATGCAGATGTTCTTTATTTGGCGAATCGAAATCGCCTTGAGTCATCGAATTTCAACAAATCCAATGCAGTTATTGTGTATATGCATGGTTTTTCCGAACATGTGCCAGGGGGACCAGGACAAAGTAGCCAAGAAATACGTGACGGTAAAAGCTATTTTTATAACGATGGAAATTAAATGGGAAAGATAAAAAAGCGTATGTTTTTTATGCACTGCATGAGGCAATCGAAATGTGATTGCACCCAGTGAACTTGAAACACGGACACATTATCGAAATTTCTTTCTTTCTTTTTTTTTGTCGTGGCTTTATTCCTCTTTTCCCATTTGTAATATGAACTGTAATATGCATATATTTGAAGTTCGAAACGATATATGCGTTTTCGATGCCAATAGTTCCCAAAAGGGCACAAAAACCATCCGGATGGAGCGTTCTCAGAGCATTTTCAGAATGATTCGATGCATAACTTTTCCGATTGCAAGCGCCCGCCATGTACAGCAGCGAAAATGCTTCGCCCGGATGATTTCGGTGGCCTCTTGGGTTGATTCATTATTTATGCATATATTGTGCACGCGAATTTGATTGCAGTGGGCTTGCATATTAACATTTCATTTTGAATTGACCGCTTATTTTATCGTCATTTCCCATGGTTTTTTTCCACTTGTTTTTTTTTTTCGTCATTCATTTAAGCAACTCATACCTCATACATAACTCTCGTTAAATGTTAGCCTTTCTCAGGCAGGACGAATATAATGTTATATTGGTCGATTGGAGCCCAATTACTGCTCTCCCATGGTAACTATACATTTATATAATAGATATTTTGTACGTGTACTTTAAAGGTTGCCCAAATGGTCATGGTTGGAAATATATTCATGGGTTTGATGCTTCGAATGCACAATATGACTTACGATTACTTCAGATGGCTAGAATAGAGAAATGGATGATATAACAAACAAAACGAAAAAAAACCGAAAAATTATCGGAATTCTACCAAACGCTGTCAACCATGACCATTCGAGTGTGCTGTAAAATTTATCTCCGAATTTTTGTTTTCGCTCTAAACGAATGAACAAAAAAAAAAACCACAAACAAACAACATAATACATTTCAGGTACATCAATGCCGTGCAAAATATTCCACGTGTTGGTCGATATTTAGCCAGATTTTTAATTTTTCTCATTAAAAATGGAGCCGATTTGAATCGCATTCACATGATTGGATTTAGTATGGGCGCGGATGTTGCCAGCTTTGCTGCTCGAACGCTTATCGAATGGAATTATAAATTGCCACGCATAACAGGTGTGTGTGTGTGTGTGTGTCTGTGTCTGTGTATATCTGTTTATAATTTCAGTAAATCACAAAATAAAATACAGTTGAGCTGATACGCGATGATTTAAACTTTGATATTATCTACTAATTTGAATTTTGTGATATATATATTATGGTATATATATTGATATATTGATATATGCTGTAGGCTTAGATCCAGCCTTTCCATTTTATAAATTTGAAAATGTAACATCACGTTTAAGTTGGAGAGATGCCAAATTTGTTGATGTCATCCACACAGATGGTGGGGTTCTCGGTAATCCGTGGCCATTAGGTCATGCTGATTTCTATCCAAATTTCTATCCAAATCAGGGCATATCATTACAGCCGGGCTGCGCTAAACAGGAATTATCAAAAAATCGATGGTTCAGCATTGTGGGTAAGTTATATGTATATTGAACATGTACGGTACGGATATTTTCTGTGGGGCCATTTTTTGTAATTATTCGTTTATCGAAACGAATCCAATCATTCAATCGACGTCATTGTTAATTTTTTTTCGTTTCTTTTTTCTTCGTAAAAATGATTGAATGGATGTATATTTGGATTGGCCATATCGTTAAAGGGCAGTCAAATGAAAATCATTTCCGATAGTAATAAATCAATGCCTTAAGTTTGCATTCAACCAAATCCATGATCAAATAGAAATTTTGCATATAAATCATTCCACGTAATTGGTCAAAAAGAGAAAAGAAAAAAAAAAAGGAAAATAAAACCACAAAAAATAGAATCGAATCAATTCCAAATGTCACTGAACTTGGGAAAAAAAATTATTGCTTTTTTTCTTCTCTCTTCTGTTGCACAACTTTGTTTGTGTTATTGTCGCATAGTTGGTTGCAGTCATCAAAGAGCTTGGGAATATTTCGTTGAATCTATTAATCGGCCATACTCATTTTTGGCCACACGTTGTGAACCAAACACAGTGGCGACCACCAACAAAAAAGACATCAATTGTGATAACTATGACCCGGCCAATATGGGTTTCAATGCGGACAAAAGGTGATTTACCATATTCAAGCCAATTCCATAATATTCTTTTGAAAAATTTTTTTAGTTCATTTTCTAATTCTGTTTTTTTTCTTCTTCTTTTTTTGTTTTTTTGTTGTTGTCGTCTTCTTTGACTACCGTTTTTATTTGTATCGCATGCACAGGTTACGTGGAAAATTCTACTTAACGACAAATAGTGAACGACCGTTTAGTAAAAGTTGAGAATTGTGTATTCGTCGATTGAATGTTTGTTTAAGCTTGAGTTTTGTCAATATCCATTGATATTGATGTCGAAAATTGGAAAATAATTCGGTGAAAGCTAACACAAAAAAAAAATAAACAATAACGATATTCTTCTCAACCCAGCAACACACAGATAAAACACACGCCCCACACAACTATTCATTCAATTCGCTTCACAATACATTCTTCGCATTCATTTTGATCATTTTAATTGAAAAGAAATATTTTTTGTTAAGAAAAAATTTTGCAATGAATTCGCATCAAGTGTGGGGCTATCATATGCAAACATTCGGGATTCATGTTTTAGATGTTTAGATACATTTGACCAATTAATATTATTGCGTTTTATTTTATTTAATTCGAAAATGTTATACATTTTATGTTCATTTCAGTAAAAAAATATATATTAACCATGAGCATGAACAGTGTCAAACACAATGTTATGGACAACGACATCAAAAAAAAAAACAAAATAAATTGATGTATCGTGGCGACTCGAAATGATTCATTGGCAAATGGCTCGTTACATACGTGTATACGACAAATTGAACAAAGAATTAACGAAAAATAAACAAAAAAAATAACCAGCAACAAAATATGTATGTCGAGAAATACCAAAAATAAAACAACAAAAAAACCCGACTAAAAAACGGCTAAAATTTACAAAATCCAACATGAATAAGTTAGAACATTATGTTCGTTTGCAGCCAGAAATGGTGGTGAATGTGAATGAGTTTATATGCTATGAACTAACTAGGCTTGCCAACTTTTTATTTTTTTTTGTACTGTTTTTCTATTTAGAAATAATAAGTTCTTCCATTTTCGTGTTAGATAGTTGTTGTTGTTGTTGTTGTTGTTAGAAAGCAGAAAACGAAGGATGACAAAAGGAGGAAACAATATGTTTATGTTTACGTATGTTTCATTGTTAGTTAGTTACGTTTTTTCGGCTATCCAGTTGAAAAAATAATTCGCAATTGTGAAAAATAATGGAAAAAATAATGAAACGCAAATGTGATGTGTATTTTTCGGGTTAAACTCCAAAAACCCCACATTAGAAATGGGCGGTAAAACCATTTAGAAGATTAAATTATCGAATAATCGTCCAAAATGTACAAATCCAAAGTGTAAATAAAAGCAAGGAGTCAGTAAATAAAGTTGACGCTCTGAATGAATTTTATTTAACTTCCATGTCTTGATCAACTTTTTTATTTATTATTATTATTATTTATTTTTTTTTGTGAGCCATTTAGTTTTTCCTTTTTAGTGCGATTATATCGCACATGTGCATACTAAGAACCAAAGGAGCGCTCATCGCTCACGCAATATTTCAATACATTTATTATCCAGACCAAAACTTATAAATGAATAATAAAGTTCATTGAAAATCAACGGTGGCTCTCGATTCATTTGGGATCCATTCCATTTGAGAGCAATTGAACATTGAATATATGTATAGTATGTAGTATGTATATATTTGGCTATTTCTCACCAAACATAAAAATATCACAAATATGTATAATATTTGATGTTTGGTCCGAATGCCTCAAATCCAAAAAAAAAAAAATTCATTCAAATCACTCACAATTTTATGATGTAAAGCTGATAGTTCACGTTCTGTAACACGACGACTGGCTGCCTCACGTCGTCGCTGACGAAATTGACTGTATTTATATGCAAGTATAACTCCAGGCAATGCCAGTGTCTCCAAAGGTGAACGACGTCCGAATGGCATGTTGTTGTTGTTGTTGTTGTTGTTGTTGATGATGATGACGTTTGTAAATTTGTATATTTTCAAGAACTTTTAAAACCTTTTTGCGTGTGTAACAAAATCTATATGATTATGCTACACTCCGTTCACGCTTCTGTCCACCAATGAAATTTACAATGAGCTTTTGTTCGCACTCTCGTTATCCGACGGTTATTTTCTTTTCCTTTCTTTTCTTTTCTTTTTTTTTCTTTTTCTGCTTCTCGATTCTTCTCTAAAAATACGAATGATGATCAAATAACGAAGCCTCCAAAGTTCCAGTCGTAACACGATTGCAAGCAATTTTCTTATGAATTCTCATGTTGAAAAGCTTGCATTTGACGAATGATAAATCATTTTGGTTGTCATTGTTGTTATTGGTGTTCATTATTATCATTATCGTCCTGAACATTTTATTATTTGCTCCACCTTCCCTTTGATTTTCGAGATATTTGTCGTGAATAGCTGTGATACACACTTCAATGTTCTTATTATTGTATGAAATGAATATTAAATAATGTGAAATTTTTAGTTTCAGATTTTGACAGTGAGCACATGAAAAACACACAAAAATATTATGTAAAAAAAAAACGGATGTTTTCAATGGTTTCGATTGGGTTTGGGAATATTGCGATTGTATCAATCACAATTTGGTCATTGTCAAGTGTGTGTGACGGATTTTTGGTTGGTAGACCCTTTTTGTTCTTGTTCGGACATTCGAAGACTTAAATAATAATAATTTCCTTGATATATGTGTTCCTATTCTGTGTCAACGTTTCGCTCTGATTTTATTATGAAATCATTTTTGTGAATAAGTTGGTTTTCCTTCATTTTTTTTCTTCGATTGAACGAAAACCATTCAAATGAATCATTACCACATTAAATTCATGCACTTGAGAGAAATTATTCAAATTCACAGTAACAACAGTCCTATCCTTGTCCATTTTTGGTCAAAAATTTCACAAAACTTTTTTCATGTGCCATTCCCTCAATCCATAAGTTTATCCATTTTCAAATGGTTTATTTTGGCTAAAAAAAAAAAAATTTCCGTGAAGTTTTGCGCGTTTGTTGTTTATTGATTGAAAATTAAAATCACTGCATTTTCAGCGAAACATCATAACCACAATGGTTTGGTTTGGACTTTTTTTTTTCTTCGTTTTTCTTACGTTGAATTTGATTCACGAGAAATAAAAACCGTAAAAATACGGCTACGCGATTTTGTTTAGCGATTCTAAATTGTTTCGAATGACAGAAAATTCTGTATTTACACACCATAAATGTGGAACCAAACCGTACAAACTGAATGTAAATTCGAGCACCGATTTTGCGCTGGCAATCAGCACACCAAACAATTATATTATTGAACAGATAGCTTGAAAGAGAAAATGGTGAGCGAAAATGAGATGGAATCGAATAAAAGCACAAATGAAAACATCCATCTATCCTTTCATGTATACTATGCGAGCGAACCATCCAAGTGTAGACATACACAAAGACAAATCACATATGGAGGATGATGGTATATTGGGCATATACATACATATGTATAAGGGACACGTTATGACAAATTTCCACATTTTCAAGAAACAATATTTCAATATGAATGTATTACAGTTTACACGGATGTCTACTATCAAAGGCAACAAAAAAAAACTCTTTAATTTTTTTGTTCTGGATTTTCCAGTGTATATTTTCGATTTTGTTTTCTAATGCAATATTCATTTGGTTAGTCGTTTCGTTTTCTGTTTTTGTTTATGTTGTCGCTATTCTCACAGCCCCGCTTACTAAAAATTAGAGCTTTGCACTTTCATTGCGATGTTGTTGTTTTTCTGTGATGATTTTCGTATTTTTCAAAAACGTACATGTATAATAAAATATCCATCGCTGGACAGCCGTATGCCTACAATAATAATAATAATCAAAGAAAAAAAATAAAGCTTTAGCCATTCACCTTGTGTGAATGCTTGGTGGTCTAATTGTTTGAACTTCGAACGACTTCGAACGTCATTTGGATAGATTTTTCCTTTTTTCCACATTTACGAATACCAGTGCGCTATACATATTTCATATTTATATTCATATTTTAGATTATTTTGCTTGGATGGCTAAAAATTACTTTTTGCAACAATATATTAGAAGGCTTTTCATTTGGGTAATCTACTACTGAATTAATCGAATTATGAATAGTTCGACTTAGATGCGTCATACAAGTATTTTCATTTTTCTCGTGTATGAATAATTGTGTTGGTGACAGGCTTTGTGACATTTGACATAAGAAATCAAACACCGAGACGAAAAATCAAATTGTAAATGATAAAAAATCGAGTGGAATTAATATTTTTTTTAAATTTAAATAATAATTAAATTCAACGAAACGAGAAATAGCCATATTCGCAGAAACTTTTGTTTAGTTATCACAAAATATCAGCAAAATGATTCTGTCAACACAATGCATTCATACACGAATGAAATGGAAGTTTTAATAAAATGAATTTAAATGGAATGACTTTGAATCATTTGAAGTCGCTAAATAATAAATAATACTCTTTGCAATTTTCTGATTATTATTTTATTTTCAATCGAACCGAAAGAGGAGCTATAATCAACCAAACGAATTTGTACAAAATGACTGTATACTAGGCTCTCCCTGTTGCAGGTCTTTCTCCGAAATTGCTTTGCACACCAACAACTGAATCGGGATTACTTGCTTTGATCTTATTTTTAATTGTTTGGGGTATTTCATTTTCATTTTGGTATTCCGTTAAATCTACACCATCGAACACTACTATAGTGGTCATAGTTTTTTTCAATTTGGATGCGACTGTGTCACCTATTATAAGTTCAGTGTGACCATCCGTATCATGCGGCATTTCGATAGCGTATCCCCTACGATTTAATTCGGGCACTAAATGTTCATTTTCGTTGAATACGATGCCGCTGTTCAAAACGCCAGGATGATCTCGAAGAAATTCTTTTATCGATCTTGCTTTCGCTTCTGCATCGCCGTCGCCACCAAAAGTTGTTTTCTTTACACGAATAACATTGATCGGTTCTCGTAATTCGAACGTATGCAAATAAGCTTTGCCATATCTGCCATTAGTGTAATCACTAACGTAACCTCTTGCTACATCTCGATCCACTGCGAAGTAATGACCTTGCCAATCGTTCAACCGCGGTCTCGGCATTTCGATAAGAAGGTTGCGGCTGGGCTCATAAAATGGGTTCCCTATAGTCTTATAAAGTTTGGTGCCTGTTGGCAGTTGCGTAACTTCTATGTCTTTTGTTTGAAGACTGAGAGGACGATTTCTTCTTCTTTGCTCTGTGAACGAAACGAAACATATTTTATTTTTTAAGCCATATTCGAAGAAGTTTCGTTCAAAGGAAAAAAAAATAATACAACATCTGAAAATTACGACGCATTAAAAAAACTATTGAATTTTGTACTCACCATTCGCTGCTATATTGTGGACAGCTATAACAGCGCATACAACCAACAAAGCGAAGGTAAACTTCATTCCGAAACAGTTATTGATCACTTGCTGTTAATTCAATAATAACAAATGATGAAATGCGATCAAATCACAAAGTGGGCGCCCGTTTCGCTATAGTATTGCAGGACATATACCGCTGTTCTCTTTCTTTCATTTCGTTTTATATTTGTTTCACTAATTCCGAACGCACATAACTAAAGCATTCACAAAAGATAAAAATTTATTTTTGTGTGTATGACTAGCACTTTTTGATGATTTTCGTATAACGATAATTCGGTACTCCCATACGAAACATTTTCGTTCTATGTGAGAAAAATATCGTCCGAAAAATATCGTCTACCGGTTCATCCATTCAATTTGATAAGAATTTATTGACAATCTTTTGACCCTAACCAATTTTGTTGGAGATTGAATAGGTCACAAAAATATTCTCAATTGCCGGTTTCGCACTTTCTTATCTTTATTTTCTTACACTTTCGGATGACAACCGGGTTTTTTTTGTTTTAGATTACACTTACCATACAAAAGGATATAACATTGTATACTTATCGTTATTTTTTTCCCGCTTTTCTCTCGTTTGATAATAGTTCCGTGGCTCATCAACTAAACGAAGGTTCAAAATGAATGAGATAAAGAAATCGTTTTTTTTTTTAATTTATTTTTCATTTCAAAACAAAAATTGAATAGCGACATTTCTAATGATTATTCTTCATTTTTACAGTGAAATGATAATAGGAAATGAACAGAAAGAAATTAATCAAAACACAAATGGACTTCAAATTAATATGAATGAAATTGCGTTGCAAACATTTTTATAGATATTCGATACAATACAGTTGATACAGTTCGCGTATTAGGATTGAATTATCCTATTAATTAATTCTGTATAAAAATCTTTTTGAATGCCTTGCTCAACGAAAATTGTATTTTCCATTTGCCGTTGATAGATTCAATGTTTGTTCCTTTTTTTTCGAATATAATCCTTATCAATTATTTAAATTACTTATTTTCTCAATGTATTCTTTAGTGTAATTATTTAAATTTCGGGCAAAAGAGGAAATTTTTTGGAATTATTAAATAGAACTTTCAATCAAGAAATGATCGTTTTTTCTGCTCTTTTAAATGCATTCATTATGCATATTATTTTAGGCATTTACATATATACATGTCAGACGAGTATTTCGCAAAATGATTGCATAAAATATGCCTAACGTGTAGGTGTTATTTCACGCAGATATTATTTATTGGGTATCGATCGAATTCTGTTTGTTTTGTATTGAGATTCATTTGAACCAAATAAATTGGATGGCTAAAATCATTTTTCACCCAGATCAGGTGACTGATAATGATAATGGCTTTGACTAAATGAACACAATTTTTGATTTGCCTGCCATTGTTATTGAATCGAATAAATAAAAGCTTCAGCAAATTGAATCTGACACTTTCGAAATTAAATTTGATTTGATTTATCGTTGTCTGGAATTGACCATGAACACTTTTGGCCAAGAATAATAACGTAACATTTCAATTAAAACTGGCATTCGTCATATTTGGATATTTGTTTCCTTCATAAGATGATTCAACTGTGTATATTTCTCTGTCATGATTAATGCAATTAATTCCATTTGGTGGTGAACTGAGTTATGTCAGCAGAAGATTATTAATTTCGATCGAAGGAGATAATTTTTTATTTTTACGAATTTTCCATAATTCGCAAAGGGTGAATCAAAACCGATTTATTGATCTGCTCAGTTTTTTTACATCCCATTTCAAACGAAGTGAAATGTAGTATTTATTCCCATTTTAGTTAGATGATCATATGCTTGAGATTGACTCTCATGAAATACTCATAGCCGATTTTTGTGTAGATGCTTTTCAAAATTATATTTGAAAAAAAAAAGAAATCAATTTGGTTATTTAAATGACTAGCTTTTCTTTATGAATTTTTTAATTATTATCATTCATCATTCTCATTATTTTCGTTCTATTTCATACAAATTGCTTTTTGGTTCGAATCTCGATGATGAGTGTCATTTTAGGTTGATTCGAAATTGCAAGCTGACCGAAATTTCGCCGAACAAGCATAAAATGAACTGTGAATCAGATTTTTCCATTTTGATGTAACATTCAATTGCTTCGTTTTGGTTTTGCCTGAACGCTGAACGCTTTGAAACGCCATCATGATATCCATCTCACTTTCGATCAGCACAATTTCCATCATCCATTGCAAACTGATACATAATCACAGCTTTTGTTTCAATTTATTTTTCTCCTTTGCAAAATAATAATAATAATAATTATAATATCAATCATAATAATAATAATAATAATAATAATAATAATAATAATTTATCAATATACATATAATAAAGTCCATTTTAAGTTCATTTTCAAGAAAAATATTATCAATTGTCCATAGATTTGGTTTCGTTATTTGAATCAAACAAAAATTGTGAAAATCTAAACAATTCCATTAAAACACATCGTTATAAATATTAGCCAATGTGTAGCATAATCCAATGGACCCCAACAACTTTGTATATGATCTAAAGATGCATTCATGTCTGATTCATCATGTGTTCCACCAATCACTACACCCAAATATGCTAAATGAAATACAGCTAATAGGCCAAAACCAAAATTAAACGCAATCACTCCTGGATTATATGAATTATATTGATGTGTACAATTCACACATGGATGTGCCAAAATGCATGCATTATAAATATCGGCCAATTTTTTACGTAATGAATATTCGGCATATGTTGCAAAGCCAAGACTTAATAAAACAGCGGCTAATTGAATGTTTAAGCCATGAAGTAGTGATGACACAATATATGTTAAAATAACTGCTTTAAATATTCCACGAGGTTTTAAATATGTAAAAATATCTGTATAGAATAGATAAACAAAAAAGAAAAAGAAAGAAAAAAAA
>GL502397.1:7016-22656 GCA_000149185.1 Mayetiola destructor
GATTTTCAGACTTAAAACGAAAGTACAAAATGCACAGCTTCTTTCCATAGACCATTGATTGAAATTTCAATTAGAAATTGCCAGCAGGATTTTCAAGCATCTGTCTTTTGAATATCTTCACCATTTTCAGAAATACGTTCTTCAAGGATTTCTAAAAGGCCTGTAAAATCTGGTCTCTGCTTAGGATTTTCATGCCAACAAACAAACAATAAAGATTCGTAGATATGCGCAGGACACAAATTTGGCCTCGTCAGTCTGTAAATAAATATTTTATAATCAAAGAGATCATTTTTATTTTTTAACAATGTTCATCTTGATTTGTATGAGAAAAAAATTTTACTGAGTGGATCATTCAAAAACATACCGCTCGCCTCGTTCAAGTCTCTCCAGTAACTCAATCGGAGGTAAATCTCTTCCTGGTACGAGATTCGGTTCCTTTCCACGTGAAAACATTTCATACAAGGTAACACCATACGACCAAACATCAGACGCATAAGAATATTTATTGCTTCTTAGCGTTTCCGGAGCATACCTGTGACATATATTATCGAAAGAGGGTGTTCAATTGTTGTATCCCTGAAGCATATACTTATTACTCACCATTTGATTGGTATATCGCGAGAATTTCGAACGACATAATAGCCATTCGAGTCCGCAACTTGTGCCAGTCCAAAGTCAGATATTTTTACACACTCGTCACTATCAACGAGAATATTTCGAGCTGCGAGATCTCGATGAACTATTTTTTTACTTACTAAATATTCCATTCCACTGGCTATATCTTTGGCGAATTTCAATAGTCTTTGAGTTGTCAATAAAGGACTTTTAGAACTCAAATACATCAGAAAAGAGCGGTGTCGAACATACTCCATGACTATCAAAATTTGTGGCTGATCCATCCAAGCTATAATCTTAACAATATTCGGATGTTGTAATCTTTGCATTATTTTGATTTCTCGTTCAAAATCTCTCAATAGATTAGCATCTGGTGTTGCTTTTAAACGTTTGACAGCAACTTCTTGGATATGTGACTCGAATTCGTATTGTCCTCGATATACGCTACCGTAATGCCCATCGCCAATTTTTCCTTGATATATAAGTACGCCGCCACAGTCAAGTTCGAAGATCGATTGAGAGTAATCTGGAGAGGGGACTGTTAAGTCTGACCATATGGTTTTTTCTGAATGTATATTGTTTTCTTCATCCTCAAGACATTCACTAGACATCGATGAGGCAGAAACATTACATATATTCTCAAGAGACTCTAAGCCGTTGGAATCAAAAGATATATCGTCTTGTGAAGTTAAATGGGTTTGTTCTGTACGGGCGGGATGAAAAATGGTGATTATATAGGAAATTTGAATGGATATTAGTGATACTACAATATCTACCTGTGTTGGTCGATCTCACGCTACCGTTTGATTTGTATGTTCCGGTATCGTTAGATGACTGAAAAATTCTGGAATAGGAATGACTATGTGCTTCTCCTGTTGTTCGTGACAATGAAAAAAAAATATTGACATAGCTATAAATATTAAATATATTAAAATATTTTATGAGTTCCTTTCTACTTACGAGCCATCATTAATTTCGAAAAAATCATTTGTGGTGAGAACCGTTTCTCAGGACGTTCATTCCAACCTTCCTGCATGATATCATATATTTCTTTTGGGCATTCATTCGTCTTAGGTAAACGACGCTTAGATGTCGAATACTTCAATTGAAAAAGAGTTGAGACACCAAAATAAATTTATTCATAGAAATGAAAGAATATTGATCGGTAAACGTCAGGTGAGTTTCCGGTACGGCGCGTCGTATCACCCATTTCATTTCCTATCCTTCCGAATCGCAAGTTCACGACACCCAATGGAGAAGTAAGTGTAATGTGAATAAAATAGTTATGCACGCCCTCTCGCTTTACTTCTCTATTTCCAGCATATGCGTGCGATAGATATGCGGCTGTTCCATAAACTTGCGATTCGGAAGGACAGGAAGAGAAATGGAATATTTACACTAGATAAAATTGAAAAATTCTTGGCAAGAGTGGTATTCAGATAGGGTGATTCAGGATTTCAGATAACAGGCAGGGGTAAAATTTCTTTTTTGAAAATCACCCATTCGAAAAAAATTGGCAAAATGAAAATTTACACTAGATAAAATCGAGAAATTCTCGTCAAAATTAGTGTGAATTCGACCCTCTCATATGTTTTTCTTCAATTTTCAAGATATTTAAAATCCATTGATACTCACGAAATGCTCCATTCAATGGATAAAAAAGAATCATAAAAGAACCGACGATCCTATTGCAAAGAGAACGAAAACAACAAATTTGATGGATGAAGATGAAGTTATATCCGAAAAAAAGGCTCCCGAAATCAACAATATCTTGAAAAATTTAAATTGTACATTAAAAATAACTAATTCATACTAAAAATTGAAATACTGAATTTGAATGAACAAAAAAAAAAGGTCATCAATTTCACTGGTTGCATTTCTTCATTTCTTTTGAAATCGCACCAATTTGATACCAGTTGGTACCATCGCACATCAAGCACTATTAACGAGTTTAGCTTGGCAGTGAATAAGAATAATCTTCGTTGTATGTGTCTAAAATAAGTTTTTCATGGAGTGAATTTGACACCTTTTCCTAAAATGACAAAAATACCTCAACCAATCACATTAGCGAACATTTCCAGTGGAATACTGTTACCAGCATCATGGCATTGAATACGAGATTTTTATTATTTTTCTCAAACGTCAATCAGCTCGATTGAAGTTTCGGGAATTGTAAATACATATGTACTTATATAATACATATATACATTGTACATATATACCATATATTTATGTATCTATGGCTCAAATATATTCAAACAGACTTACTATGGAGATCGTCGAAAGAAAAGATATGTTGATAGGACACGATCAGATCATAGATAGCTTGCAACCGATTTTTGATTGGAAATCCACCGATAGTTAACACATTTGCCTCGAAATGTTTAATAGTTATGTCATATAAAAAGATAGTTCCCATTTTGAACATTGTTTCAATGGTATTGAATTCTAAAATGCAAAAAGAAATTTATAAACGATAGATATGCATAAGTAATAGAAGTTTTAACCAATGAAGCATTTTGCCATATTAATCACGCAGAATAAACTGTCGTAACCAGAAATAATATTTCAAAATTCTATCTCTAATATAAGATTTTAATGAACTAACCTATTAATTTATGATCTCCGCTCCAACTATTCATGCAAAAATGTAGTAATACAATTATACAAGAAACCAGCTGACAGTAGCAATGTGGTATTTGAGGAAATTCGCTAGATGCATTTTTGCGGAGAATCCAATCGACACCCATTCTCTGGCAGTTTCGTAGGAAAACCATCATTCTTATTGTAATTTGATTCAGTATTGTCAGTTGAGAAGATACATCATTGAATGTTAAATCACTCTCATATTGTATAAATGAAACTTGTAGTAGACAACTGAATATCTGCATTGGACATGTATCCTGCGCATATCGATTAATGTTATAGCTTTGAAAATGCAGAACGTTATTGCTTTCGTGATAACAAAACTCGTTACATTGATTATTTGTCCATCTGTTCGAAAGGATTTCGATGAATTCGGACAAATGATATAACGAACTTAAATCTGGTGCACAAAAAACAATTGATTTAAATACATTCAACAGGATCACATCGTTTGCATTTGATTGAGAATAGTTTTTGGCAATCGCTACAAGAAGTATAGACGCTGATTCAACAAAACATTTATGTGAATTGACCGATTTCTGGAAAGTGTAAGATTTTTGAACATGAGGCTATCGCAAATTAAAAATAAGTTTTCTTACCGCACTCCCGATAGCCGATAAAATGGTTAAAAAACATGTCATGAATGTACAATTGTTTTTGGAAACTACTCCATCTGCGGCCGGTAACTGATTGATGTTTATTGGTTCCCACATCAGTCTATTCGATATGCATGGATGTTGGGTTGCACAGCAATGCAATAACAGCAAGCATTTGTCGTTCATAAATCAATTTTTCGCATCTCGACCTCTTTATCAATCCAGGTCGGATTGTTTGGCACCCTACTCCGCGTAGGTGATTTTTGTTATTGTTTTCATTAATCAAATTATCTGATATCACTTTCAGTTCCCCTGATGGGTTATATTTATTGAACGGCTTCATCTCCAACTGTCGAACATAATTCATAAGAACTCCAATCAAATATGTTGCAATGCAATTCATTTGTTTCATCGTTTTTCCGTCAAAAGTAGAAAGGCCATTAATATAGGTTCCAATGTAAATCGATTGAAGTAAAAGTAAATTATTCTGGAATTCATTGTCTTTATCATTAAGCCCTCTAACTATTTCAATACTTGTTGATGCTATAAAGTTCACCGCATCTTGATTTGAGTATTCTAAAGAGAAGAGTAAAAATGAAAATAAACTGCTGATTCTCCAATTATAAACGGCTACTTACTTTGGTTACGCATATTATCTACATGTAACTTGAACATAGAATTAATTTCACTTAGTTGAATTGTCTCTTGCTCGCATATTGAGGTGTCATTCAAACACTTTTTGGATTTTTTATGATGTATTTCTATGTTCTGCAAACCGATTAAAATCATTCGTTAAGCTTATGGTAATGGTATCATTTATCTATTAAAAAGGAAGTCACCTTAAATTCTAGTTCCGAACGTTGTGTCTCTATTATTTTTTCTAAATTTGCAATCTTTTCAATGTATTCCTTTTCCAGTTGGGAGCTATCGGACATTTGTTTCTTGCGAAGCTGTTCAAACGATTTTTTATTCAGATCAAGCTCATATCGCAGTGTAGATGCCTGAATTTATTCACATAGACACAATAAAAATTCTGATACAGACATGAAGAAATTATAATGATAATTGATACCTCGCCTTCTTTTGTTTGACATTTGTCATTCACTCTATTCAATGTTTCTTTCAAGTTTTCAATTTCTCGTTTTTGAGTCTTCAACTTTTCCACCAATATTGTTTGATGTGCTTCTAGTTTGGCTTTTTCCATATTATTCGTACTGGTTGATGCTTGGGGGCCTGAATTGGCTCTATCAATTATCATCTCCTCGGGAACATTCAGTAGAACGTCATCACGTTCGACATGTTGCATTTCAAGAGGTGATTGTTGTTGAGTACTTGCATCTACCTCATATTGAAATCTACCATAAGTCAAATCGGCATCACGAATGTTTATTGATTGCGAAATTACAATTTCGGCATTTGCATCAAATTTGTCTGCTACTTGTGAAGCCAACATGATATATTCCTCATCATCTTCATCACCCCACATGTCTTCCTGCTGAATTTGTTTCGTTTGCTGCCAATGCGTAGAACTATTCCGAGATGAACCAGCGGCAACCCGTTGACTGGATGATATTGTAATATCCAGTTTAGGCATCTTTGCTTTTGATTGCTGGCACTGAAGTCCCGGGCGTTTCGTCATAGTTGGTAAAGAAAATAATTTATTTTTGTCTTATCCTATTTATATAAATCTGATAATATTATTAATTCATTTTTTGTGTGAAATTGAGAGGAAGAGACACACAGAGACGCGCAATCAACCTAATGATTGAGACGTGTTATTTTGGCTGTCAAAAAACGATTTTTTGACAGATATTTTTCGACACTAAACTTATGTCAAGAATGAAAGCTCTTAGAATCAAAACAATGAACAGTTCATTGTTATGTCTCAAAAACACTACATTATAATAAACCGAACCGAACCGAACAAAAAGTGGTTTCACAGAATCGATAGTTTACACACCAAATTATATACCTTTTCTCATTACATTTCAGCTCGCATTTGATTTGATGTTATATATTAGTTATTTATCACATATAATTTCCATTGCAATCAATTTATATGTTATTTTCGATTTAGATATAGAAGCCCTTGAAAATCTATGAATAATAGTTTGATGTCCGGAATTCGTTCATTCTTTTTCGGTCGAATGTTCAATTGTTCGAGCACAGATCTTTTTCATCCCAAATGTAAAGAAGAGTAACTACGATAATATTCAGATCCTTCGATCAAGCTAGCAATAATGGCATCCACAGCCAACACAATGACTATTTCGCGAAACGAAATGAGACCAGTGAAATACCACTTTGCTGATACATTCTGGTGTACCTACTGTAGGTATTTTATGAAAGTAAAAGTAGTGTTATTAGAAATTTTTGTTTTTCTAACGAAAAAAATAATGTTACGTTTAAAACATTTTCAGGTATATCCGTAGTGTCTGCAAATATTGCCGAAATGGTAACTTATCCATTAGATTTAACCAAAACGCGTTTACAAATCCAGGGTGAAAGCAATAAACTAAAAGCTGGAAACTCAGCTACGAATAAGGCAAGATATGTAAATATGATTATCGAGAGATGTATATACAATAGACCTGTTCAAAAAAAAAACGAATGTTTGCAAATCGCGGGCAACTTGGATTTTTTTACGCTTTAGCCAAAAAAAAACGATTGGCATCAAGAAAAATTATTCGGTACATGGTCGATTGCTAAGCGTATATGGTGGTCCCGGCCAAAATTTTGGTGAAAATTTTAAATTTTTGTGTTTTTGACTAATTTCTCGCAGACATAGGTGGATGGCTTGTATGGTGGCATATGTTCAATTTGACCCAAGCTATTACCACGAAAAACTTGTAGCTCTTGATCTTTAGAATCTATGGAGCTACAATCACTTGAACCAAGAAAAAATCTGAAGAAATCGATGAAATCGGTTTTTTATTTTTTGATCTAAACTCCTAAATCATCAAATTTTTAGGCCGATGTAGTCTATATTATTTAGTTATGGTGTAATATTCTACATTTCTCATATCAAAATGGGATTTTCGAATTTAGTGCAAGATAATCTTTTTTTTTGAGAGGTATATAGCGAAATGCTCATATCAGGTGTTTTAATCTGTCTTGCGATAAAAAATGGGGAACTTTATTTGCGATAAAAAATGGGAAATTTTCACCAGCGATATTTTGAAAGATTCTCTATCGATTGAGACCAGGCACTTTTGGAATTTCCGCTACTCGAAAACACCTTACTGAACATATGCTACCATACAAGCCGCCCACCTATATCTGCGACAAATTAGTCAAAAACACAAAAATTTAAAACTTTTACCAAAATTTTGGCCGGGACCACCATATGCGCTTAGCAATCGACCCTGTACCGAATAATTTTTCTTGATGCCAATCGTTTTGTTTTTGGTTAAAACATAAAAAAATCCAAGTTGCCCGCGATTTGAAAACATTTGTTTTTTTTTTTTGTAACAGGTCTAATATACATTGTATAACAGTCGGTCAATGTTCATATGCTGAATATGAACATTAAAAATGAAAAGGAAATGTCTTGTGTTAACATTAAAGCCGTGAATAACAAAATTCAACAGATCCCATACAGAGGCATGGTCTCAACAGCAGTTGGTATAGTTCGCGAAGAAGGCACTTTGAATCTTTGGAGAGGGGTCTTGCCTGCACTTTATCGGCATGTCTTATACAGGTAAATATAAAATATTTAAAATTCAAAAAATATAGTAAAAATATTTTAATAGAAATGTTTTTCAACTTTGCAGTGGTGTTAGAATAGCCATTTATGACCAATTTAGAAAATCCTTGGACGTATCAGAAAACCATTCCGGACTCCCATTATGGGAAGCCGCGTTATGTGGCGTCGTCGCTGGTGGTGTTGCCCAATGGTAATAAATATCCATTAAGCTGGCAATAGTTTTGCCAACTATTTCTTAGTTAATTTTTCTTAATAAGTACAAGAAAACAACATGTGCAAAAATATAATAATTCTCCGAGGGAAATTTATACAATTTTTTGTCGGTTCGCTGTTATTTTCAATTCCTACAAGTACATATAGTAAAGTCTCAATGAAAGGACCACTCTCTAAAAGGACCATTTCTCGTTTGTGAACGAATCAGCCAGCAACCAAGTTGGTCCTTTTAGAGGATCTATACTGTAATTATATAATAATAAGCCAATAATATGGAATTACGAACAGGATGGCATCACCAGCCGATTTGGTTAAAGTTCACGTCCAGATGGAAGGGAGGAGGAGACTACTTGGCTTTGAACCACGCGTTCATGGTGCTTCAGATGCATTCAAACAAATCGTAGCTCGCGGGGGAATAAACAGTCTCTGGAAAGGGAGCATCCCAAATGTATGCCGAGCAGCTCTTGTCAATTTGGGCGATTTAACAACATATGATTTCACTAAACGGAAAATAATGCAGAAAACAAAGTTACCAGATTGCCATACAGTTCACATAATGTCATCTGTTTGCGCTGGACTCATTGCTGCCACAATGGGAACACCAGCCGATGTCGTGAAAACTCGTATAATGAATCAACCCACGGATGAATATGGACGGTATATTAAACTAGAAGAAACCTCTTCGGTATCAGTAATGTATTAAACTCTCAAATGATTATTATTTTACTTTATGCTAAGGGGGATTTCATACAAGAATTCCATGGATTGTCTGCGTAAAACGGTCGGTAAGGAGGGGTTTCTCGCACTCTACAAAGGATTTCTTCCTGTATGGATCCGGATGGCCCCTTGGTCTCTGACATTTTGGCTATCATTCGAGTCAATAAGAAAGAACTTGGGTGCTAATGGTTATTAGAATAGGTTTATGTTTTGCTGTTGAATTTTTAAAAGAATTGAATGATTTATTGTGAGACAGCAAAAATAAAACTTTTTATAACGAAACAAAAGACTATCTTAAACGACACACACATTCTCTCTCTCAAACACACACCGACACACACAATCTCTCTCTCAAACACACACCGACACACACATTTTCTTTCTCAAACACACACCGACACACACATTCTCTCTCTTTCAAACACACTCCGACACACACATTTTCTCTCAAACACATACCGACACACACATTCTCTATCTCAAACACAACGACAGAAAACGACACACACATTCCCTCTCTCAAACACACACATTCTCTCTCTCAAACATACCGACACACACATTCTCTATCTCACATCGGTTTTGTGTATACCAAATACAACGAAATTCGAAAAAACGCGACCCCTGTCCGCTGTCAACATGACCAAAAAATAGCATAGCGTTGCCAACAATTTTGAACCTTATTCACCGATACAACTTCCCGCGTTCAATATCGCTGACAGTCATTTCCTTCCAAAAAACGCAAAATCTTCCTACTTTTAGAATCGGATTTTTAATAAACTTAGAAATAATTTTAATTAAATTCCAGCCATATTGCACATCTACAGCACAGAGGCTTTCAAATGAGCTATCCCAAATGAACATCGGATGAAAACTGTAGAGGGAGTTTCGGTCACAAAAAAAGTGTTAGCGTATTAATATATACTAGTGTTCTGCACGAGACTCGACGACTCGAACCCGAACCGGATCCGACCCGACCCGCGGGTCGGGTTTCGTCGCCAATATCCTCCTTCCGGTCGGGTCGGGTCGGCGGAAAATTTGTCGGGTTTTTCTTCAAAAAATTTTGAAAATTTTTGAAAATCTGAGGAAATTTTGAAAAGTTTTGGGAATTTGAAATTTTGAAATTTTTGAGAATCGATAAAGAATCATCTGAAACATATATATACGAAGTTTCAGCCCGATTCCACCACCAGAAGTTAGTCAAAAATTCATCCGAAGTGTGGACGGAGAGGAAAACAAATAGAATTCGATAGTACCGAATTCAGAAATATGCACCACAGATCGTATCAAACTCAAAATTGTTATCAAATTCTTTTTGTTGTCCAAACGATTTGGATGAAAACTTAAATACTAAAGAAAAATTTTCATTTCAGGGAAATTTTCAAGGAAAATTTTTCATGAAAATTTTTGATGAAAAGTATTTCAGGAAAAAAAATTTTAAAAAAAGAAAATTCCGAATAAAAAATTAAAAAAAAAAATTTCGCAAAAAAAATTTTCCGAAAAAAAAAATTTCCAAAAAAAAATTTTACCGAAAAAAAAAATTTACCAAAAAAAAATTTTCCGAAAAAAAAATTAAAAAAAAAAAAAATTCCAAAAGAAGATTTCAAAAAAAAAAATTCTAAGAAAATTTTTTCAATTTCTGCCCGGAAAATTTTTCGGGAAAATTACAACAACAATAACAATAGAAAAGTACGAAAAGTTATGTATAAGGGCTCCATTGGAGGTATACCGCCCAAGGTGGCCCCCACATTCTTTGATGGCAATATGTCACTCAGGTGTAAACTAAGACATATGATCAAGAAAATCGCGGGCCACAATGCATTATGATGGTAAAATCACCTGAAATAAGGGTCTTCATCAACCTCTAATTTTACGTGTTATTGTTGTTGTAATTTCTGACTTCACGTATCTCTATACATGGTTCAGAACGAGAAATTAAAAAGTATTTTTTTCTTTGCCGTTGGTCGTCCAAACACAATATTATTGACTGTATTGCAATTTGCAATAGTTTCATCATCTGTCTCCTTCTAACACTATTTCTGTCACTTTTACTCTGAAAATCAACTTGGTCTCTATCGATTCTTCTCGATGTCCAATTCATGAAAATTAAAACGAGTTCCGTTAAAAGAAGGAACAAAACAAAATTGTTCCATAAGAAATGAACGAAACATAAATGTGCCATAAGAAAGCAACATGTATAAATCTAGTGGAGAATTTTCGTCGTGTTCATTTCTTATAGAACATTTTTGTTTCGTTCATTTCTTATGGAACATTTTGGTTTTGCGCAAATCTTGTATGCCAATCTGAAAGGTTTCATTTTCATTCCGAGCCGTTCATAATATGAACTTCATATATAAATATATATATATATATTTCGATTATATAACTTGATTCACATCAAGCAATATTTAATTTCTAGACACGTAATTTCTTCTTTGCCTTTGTCTTTGCGTTCCATATGTTTGACGCCTTTGTCTCCCTGTGGTTTTAAAATAGTAATCAAAATAATTTATTCTAGAAATCAAATGCTTAGCTATCAAATTGCCAAAAATAGAAATAATCTATGATTTTTTTTAGTTATTATTTTGGCCGATTTAGCTTTCGAAATTACTCTTTTCAGTTATCAATTGTCGTTTTTACTTATCATCTGGACAAAATTAATATCATTATGTGTGGCTTCGAAAAGATTCGTTCGGATTTTTTTTTAGCCAATGTCAATTGTGGAATAAGCTATGTTCCTCTCGATATACACATTACCTCTTTGAATATCGGTGATCGACCACGAGAGAATATTTCCCAAATCGTTGTCGAGTACGCCCATATTTCCGCTTTGAAATCATATTTAGCTTGCTCCATGCAATTATGATATTCAAATGGGATCCAAGGTAAACTGTATTGTAAGTGAATTTAATACCATTTGTGAAAGTATTCGATAAATATATATAAGGCATACTCATTTTTGTTGTATGTCTTCTGAAATCCAGGGTCTCCTAATCGAACAAGTATCATATTCGGTACCTCATAACGAATGACATAAACCGATGAACAACGTATTCGCCCATGAACAATATTCTTCTCTTGAAGATAATGTAGCGCACGCGCTAGAGAGTGAGTAGCATCAATCAATCCAGCAATTGAAATTGATTGTCCGACTGGTTTGTGCAAGAATCCATCTAGCGAACCCAATTTAGTGGATTCAATAACTAATGTATGAGGTGATGACAACGTGAAACCATACATCTTTATCAGTTCAGAAGAAAACAGGTTACTCCATTTTTCTGCTAAGCCCATGAATTCCTGAATTAAGATTTAAAGGCGTTGAAATAAGATATGCTAAATAGCTGTGTCTATCACGGTTTAGCTAAAAGGTACTCATACCGTTAGATGCTTTTCCGAATTAAGAATTTTCAATGTCACTTCTAATTTCTTATCCTCTGGAAGTATCCAGTCAGCCCTCATTTGTGTTATTATTCCACCTTCAATCTCTTTTTGAGAATCTGAAACAGATATAGATGCAAAAAGGTTTTCAATCTATTTCCTTGAACCAATCGTTTGTTGAAACATACTTAAATATTTGCGAAAATCTTTTACAGGATGGAAAAGCTGTGCACGTCTCTTCCTCATTTCATTCTCACTAGTCTCGTTAATGGACGTTTTTGTTGTGAGTTGGTATGTCGGCAAACATAGGAGCAACGATGAAGATTTATCTAGATGTATGAATAAAAATTGAATTAATTTTGCTATCATCACAAGTAGTAATATTAGATCATCACGTACCATACTCCGACGGTGCAAGCCTGAATTTCTGATTTGTCTGAGTTTCGATACTTTTTGCCAACTCAGTGAGGTTATTAAAAGGCTTAATGATTCCTTCGTTGGAATGCAAGTGCCACATATCAAACTTTTGAGTTATTCGGAATGTCTCGATTTGATTCCTGGATTAACAATAGACGAAAATTCGGAATTTTCTGCTCATTCTTCAAGTTTACGAAAAATAAGAATTCTTCCACTTACGGAGAAACTACGATGTCGATATAGAAGTTTTCATAAATTTTCTCACACTGTCGCACAATATAAGCACCAGGAATACACTGTCGTTCTTGGAGTTTTAAATAGGCATATTCACCACCGATTGGGCCGTGACACTTTAATTTGCTCAACATATGCAAAGTAGGTGAGTTCAACTGTCGGCACAGATCCACTGTCCACTTAACCATCAACCTGGATGCGATAATCAAACATGATTATTGTTGCTCGCCTTACTCAACACTCTATTAATTTTTCAATAAAAACCTGTAATAATTTGCGATACAGCCAACGAATGACTCCAAATTCATTTGGTCAGTCATTTGTATAGAAAATCCAGTTGGACAGTCTCTGATCTCTAATATAACTGTGTCGTGATCTATTATTATCGCGTATATGTCATCTATTTTAGCAATGTGTCTCCAAAGTTTTTTATAGGCATAGTATACACTGAGCCCGGGCCTTTCAGCATGAAATGGTTGAAACTCAATTTCTACAGGACATGTTCCACTTCGAACAAAATTATCTTCAGTTGGATATGGCACATTACCAGAGTATCTTTCCTTAAGATAGCTTGGTGCAAGAGTGTTAATGGATTCCAAATACGTACTCTTAACATAACTTAAATGTTTAAAATTATTTTTAATTATTTATTGACCTGTTTGAACAATTCAATTGTCATACTCACTATGAATCGTGGTCCATGTTCTTTATATTTCTCAGTTCGTTGGAGATCCTTTGTTTTATTATGAAACCATGTTTTTTTATATATTTTTTGGGAACATATTTTTCATAGTGTTTTTCCAAATTCTCCACTTTGATGCTCTTCTCCAACATTTCGATATACATACTTGTGACAATCAATCCGACGACCTTGTCCTTATGATTTGGATACTCAAGCTCGGCTATTTCGTTATTCACCAGATCATATTTCACCTGATGGAAATAATAATTATACGCTACTCTATCCATTTTTTTTAGTTCTGATAGTGTTGGTATTTGATGCCGCAACCTGAATTCGTATTTAACATTTGGTAAAACTGGTCTACAGCCAGGCAAAAAATTCTTAGAGCCTTTGATGCGTAGCGAAAACAGTAAATTGGCTATAGGCTGAATGCCAATAAACCTGCAAAGCTCTTTGCAAGCAGCTTCACAGGTATCATCCAAACCATATAATATGTCCATGTAATCACTAGCCGTATACAGTAGTACAGAATATGTTTGTTGAGACATTTTGCACTATTATTTTCCTTTGAAATAACAAGATTTTCTGTTCAATTGCTACCTTTGATTCAACTCCTTTATGCCGCAGTTCTGTACGAGAAATCTAACACTTATTCTGTTCGATTTATCTTATTTAATCTAATACTTTTTGCCTTAGTTTTTGATTTATAATATTTTGTTTTAAATTATAATATTTTGAAAAGCACAATTTTGGGCTGGAACGCAAGATTTATATTCGTTTTATTTCACATTATTGGTTTGCATCTATTGATCGCCTTAGTGAACAGATTCATTTGTTTAAAAATAAGAACGGAATTATTGAAAACCATTTTCCATCCAATTTTGAAGAAGGTGACCATTGATAACGTTTTTTTTCACACGTAACGAAGCAGTTGATTATTTTTGAATCCAACGTCAGAGTAACCTCAGACATATTGCCCTAATACCTATAACATAAATATTTTCTTGCCAACTTTTTATCGATATGAATTGAAGGTGGCTTTCACGAGTATGAAATTTCCTTGTATTTTCTATTCATTGCGGATTCAACCAATAAATCGAGAATTTTCGCCGTCAGTTTGAATTCATTACACTCTTTCAGAAACTTAACTCAACTGTTTTGAAAGAATGCACCCCGAAATTTCCTTTTACGACATCTAAATTAAATAAGAATATACTTCTCAAATATCATCGCTTTCTACAGTGTATCGAGTCGGCGTTAATTGTCAAAAAATCTCAGAGCTACCAACACATAAATGGCAAAACTTTCCAATTTTTTATAACAGTTTCGAAGTATTCTTTTGAGTACTGAGTTTTGTACTTGGATCAAAATTTAATATCTATGAGTTCAAAATACAATATTCTGAGATCAAACAGAGCTTATATAAAAAATTATTGAAAGTGTATTGAGTGATATAAAAGATTTTACAGTTTTTATTATCCACAAACAGGAGGTGTCGTAGTGATTGTTTGAATTTCTTCACATAAAACTTTTCGAAACTCAAACAATGATCGCTCTTGTTTCGCTTGATCGAATATCTGAAAACGAATTATGCAAAACTATCATATTTATTGTTGATTGCCAATATCGAACATTGAATGTTCAGAACTTATTGTGTGTTAGTTCTCTAGAATTGAATATTCACCCAGTTGTAAACTATTGTTGGAACAAATGATAGCATTTCATGCGACATGGAAATGCTTTTCGTTTTAGATTCAGCTTCTAATTGTAATGATGATCCGATCTCACTTGCATAACATTCTAGAATCCTGTCATAAGGTAAACCAGCCTCCTCGGAACACTGAAATATTATTTTATAATAAATTTAGTAAGTCAATGGCGGTAATATAAACAGTGCACTATACCAAATCACTTCCATTAACACCGTAATTCATCTGGCACGCTACGAATTCTACCTTTGCTGCTTGCGTAGTGGCTTCTTCCAAGGCACATGAATGAATCTTATTTCCAGAACACTCATCGGGACCATGTTGACAGGTAAACTCTAAGAGATTTCCAGTTTGCAGACTCTGTTTACACCGGAAAACGTTCCATTATTATTGCTTATATTTGAATGTCTGGATAAGAGTTCGCCGGATATATGCACATACATTGTATATCATAGTGGTGCACAGGGTGGGGGTAAGCCCGGATGACCCTCCTTTTAACTTGTTCTGACCATTGTGAATGGCGGAAAAGTAAACAATTTCGTTAGTCGTTTTCAATTTTCGATAAAATTTTATTGAATTATATTTATTCTATACCCCTTGCCCCTCAGCTCATCGAGCGTGCACCACTATGATATATATACAGTAAAGTTCCTCTAAAAGGACCACTTTGGTTGCTGGCAAATTGGTTCACAAATGAGAAATGGTCCTTTTAGAGAGTGGTCCCTTT
>GL502398.1:13317-34029 GCA_000149185.1 Mayetiola destructor
AAGTGAGTAACACACTGATGCATGTTGAGTATGGTTAAGCAGGCGATTTGGATTGTCTGGAATTTTCTAGCAAAGGGCCCCCAAATTTTTTTTGCCTCAGGCCCTCAAAAACATTAACTCGTCACTGCATCACATTGAACATAAATCGGATCAATTACTGTGCCAAAGTAATGAAAATGATATTTTTATAGAACTCGATTCCCTTGACGAAATATTGAACTCGAACCATGAAAATATAGATGTCGAACCAAATTCAGCAACTGAAATTTCCAAAGTTGATTCTACTAGTGATAATAATTATTATTATAATACAGCGAATCAGGATGATATTTCCGCCATTGACGGGGTTATTAATCAAGATGATTTGGTTATTGAATCGGACTTTCATCCCAATTTCAACGAAACTGTTAGCAGTGTCGGCCAGAATGTAGGTCAGAAAGGTCTGTTCGAAAAATATTTCCGAAAAGAAGGAACAGAGGGTTCAACAATTTTAGCAACATGTTTGCTTTGTGATAAAAAGCGAATTCAAACTCCAAATACTGCCATACACACCATATTCAAAGGTTCCAACAATTCAACATCTAATATCCTTGTTCATTTGAAGGTAAAATTCATTGAATTTTACTTTGCACAGTTTATCTAATTCAACACTTATTTTATAGCGAAAACATACCAACGAGTACAACGATTATTTATCCATGAAAAATCTTTCAAAAACTGCTAAAAATGTGAATGATCGATTGGAATGTCAAGATGATTTGGATAATGCTGTATCAAATTTAGTCGTCGACCAAATGTTACCGTTGTCTTTTGTTGAATCAGATGGTTTTCGTAATTTCACTCGACGTAAGAACTTCAAACAATTGAAATTTGAATAGATTTCATACCTATCATTTTTCAGTGTTGCTTTCGTCGCATAAAGGTACTGAGAAAAACTTTCATATTATGAATCGCAAGCAGCTCAAAGCAAAAATTGATAAACACTATAATGAAGGGAAGACTGAATTGAAATTCAAACTACAAAACGTTGACACGGTATCCACAACTGCTGATTTATGGACTGCACATCACAGAGCATTTTGTGGCACCACTGTTAGCTGGATAAATGAGGATACACTTGAACGTCAAACCAGATCACTCACATGTAAAAGATTTAAGAGTCCTCACGATAATGTCAGAATAGCATCACATTTAAAAGCGGTGAATAAAGAATATGGACTGGACGGAAAAATAATTGGAACTGTCACTGATTCTGGGTCAAATTTCGTAAAGGCCTTCATTGACTATGGTATTACATCATCCGGTCTGATTCCCAGTGACGATGATGAATTGATTGAGATTGAATCGAATGAGAACTTTATACCCATTCCATGCCCGATTTTACCACAAAAGAAAGATTGTGCTTCACATGTCCTAAATTTAGTTGGATCAGCTGATGTTCAAAAACTTTTTGAGAGAAGTAAGCAGTTTAAAAAGATTTACGAATCAGCTTTTCGCAAAATTCACGCTTTATGGAACCGATCATCAAGATCTTCGGGTGCGCATGAAAAAATTGTGGAAATATTGAAAGCAACTCTAGTTACACCCGGTGATACAAGATGGAACTCAACTCAAGATAGCATTCAATTTCTTCTCAAACATGGATTTTTGACAATCAAGCGACTACTTTTGGATTTGGATCTTGAACCTCTCACTCAACCAGAATGGCAGTTTCTACAAGAGTACTATAACGTGTTGAAACCAATCTCGATAGCTCTCGATAGATTACAATCATCGAATGAATATTACAGCATCTTATTACCAACTGTACATACTATCAAAGAAGATTTGGAATGTCTTAACTCGTTAAATTTGCAATTTTGCAAACCGCTTTTGGAACATGTCGTGGAATCAGTTGAAACAAGATTTGATTATTTATTTGACCCTTTCAACGAGAAATGTCTTGATGCGTTGGTGGCAACTTGTAGCCATCCTTACTTCAAATTACGATGGTTACCAATTGAATGGCAGAGCCAAGAAACCATTTTTCATATTCAAAAGCTGATGATTGAAGCCATCAAAATATTGCCGACCAAGAATTCTGCAGAAACACCTGGACGAGGTAAGTGTGTGTTTGTGGAATCTATTAAATGTGACTTAATTATTAATTTTTTTCAGAAACCTTAAGTCGAAACGTCGCAAAGCCACTTCGCTACAGTTTTGAACGACGAGCGATACCAACAGAATGTGATAAAGATAAAATTATTCGAATGGAAGTATCGAATTTCCTGGATAGCCCGTGTTCTGATGATGAAAATTGCCTCGACCAACTCAAAAAATTTGATCTCATCAAGAAAATTTTCATGAAGCATAATACGATTCTAACATCTTCTGCACCAACAGAACGCATGTTCTCTTTTGGAAGTGAGTGAATTCCTATTAATAGTCTACATTATAAATTCCGTACTTGATATTTAAATTGAATTCATGATTTCAGAAATGATCTGGACACCACAAAGGAATCGCCTTGGAGATGAAATTTTCGAAAAACTCTTGATCCTCAAGACTCGACGTACAGTCAGTCTAATTCGTTTATTTTCATCCAATCAATCTATTATATACTTTCCTTTCAATGAGTTTTGTTGACAAATTGAAAAAATGTGGTGGTTAAATACGCAATGAAGTACCTTAACTAAAGTACAAGAATATGCAATAAATATTAGTATTTCATTCGCTGATTTCAATATTTATGCGAATAGTGTTTTTGATTATCTTTTCATAAATAAATTTATTTCTAAAGGGATTTTAATTTGAAAAATAACAATAAATATTCTTTAGTTTATTTTTATGCGAATTACGTATTATTCCCAACCCTGTATACCAGTGTCGTCTTATCCATGGTGCAAATGGTGCAGCCGCACCAGGGCCCCCGAGTCTATGGGGCCCCTGAAATAATTCAACATGAAAGAAATTCTGAATAAAGCTAAAATGAAATTGACATAATAATTCATTCCATTCACATTCTCATTTATTTCCACACAGACAATAAAACTGTCATTTTTTTGTCTAAGTATTGGATAATATAAGGCGCCAACTGTTTTTGGGACAAATTATGTCGCATTTGCTGCTAACTTCAAGTACAACTAGTATATTCCTTAATAACACAAAATAACACAAACGTATTACGTAAAATGCAAATGAAACATTTGACATTTTGGTATTCAATATTTCGTAATACATTATTCAAAACAACTGTTTGTGTCTACATATCCAAGTAAACCTAGTCAGTTTAAGGAAAAGAAGGTTTCAAACACAGCTATTCGGTTCATAACAAAGTAGCTGTCGACGCAGTTGTATTAAAGAGTTCAAAAAAACCAAACTGAAGCCTCATTGGGGCCTGAAAGAATGGGAGAAAAAAATGAAGAAATTATGAAAATATACATTGTTCGGGTTTTCTGTCAAAACAAAGGTCGATTTATTCCGTTCAAAGAGGACGAGCTGGATACAAAAAAGTTCCCAGAAAAAGGTGAGCTGACGTGCAATATCAATGGCTTCTACTTTCATTTTGTACTTTGTTTCAGTTGCTAATGTATTTGGTCTCAAATTTGGCGCGGATGTGTATTCAGGTTTAGTTTTAACGGATAATTTGGGTTTTGAAATACCAAAAAATCTACTTGCTGATGTAATAAAAAACTTTCACAACGGAAGTATGTTCTACATTAATGTTGAATACCGAATAAGTGATTCGTGTCGAAGCCAGATCGAATTGGTTACACCAATGGTAACTCTCATAATGAGCACTATAAAATTTTCGTTTACAATTTTCTCTATGCATTCTTAGATGTTGGAAGACTATTTTCGGCGACAGAACGCGGGCAAACTGTTGATCAGCAAAAACGACCAGCAACTAAACGATTCGATTCGTAAGCAAGTGGTAAATGTCATATGTAATTTCATGGTCGAAGCATTTGGAGATGGAGACCCAAATAAAATTTCAAAAAGACAAAAAGAAATAACCTGCGAAACCGCTACGAAATTATTTATTGGCTTGAAATCAAAAGATGACGATAATGCTCTGGTAAAGAACACTCGATAAATCGATAAATATTATTTATTAATTTCAAGGCTTTTGAATATTCTCAGAGTAAGTTGCTAGGTGTGGGAGGCTTTGTGAACAATAAATTGAAATATTTATCAAGCAAGTATAAGAACGTAGCAAGCAATAGCCAAGACAGTTCAGATGGAGCAGACAGTGTCCAAGCATCCCCAGAAGAAGATTTATTATTCTTAAAAAACTGCATTATCAAATATACCGAATTAGATATTGTTACTTCGAAGCTAAACTCAACAAGATTTCTTCGTAAAAATATGATGGCGAATCATAATATTGACTTACGCGAGTCTTTTCCATTCTTTTTTTCTGATTCGCAGTTGGTATGATAATTTGATATAGAAGATATACCTTCCTAAAATAGAATCACATAGTTTTTCAAATGCAACATTACAGATTTCAATCGACTTTGATAAAAACCCGGAACTCAGCTGTGATTCAAATGGTTTCGTTAAGAATTGGCCATCTTATGCTCCCAAGCTAAAATCCATGTTTGGTTTAGAAATTGATCTCGGTTGGGAGAAAAACATTGAATGTTTATTGCTTCTTTTGCATGTCTTCCCGTCTCGATCACATCAATTGCCATTGAGCGATGCAATAGAGAAGTTAATTGCCTTTCGAGTTGTAAGAAGACTTAACTTGGCTTTGAATGCATTTTTTAAAATTATTTTCAATATTATTTTCCTTTAAGGTTGGTACACCACCAGAAGCCATGATTAAAAACAACAACGATCATCCATATATTGTGGCATATGGATATTCCAAAATGGAAATAATTTCTTATTACATTGAAGCCGAACGTCATTTGATTCCCGTTGGTTTCTTTACATTTGATATCAGTTATTACGTTATAAATTTATGGATTCATATATTGGTAATTTTATTTTATTTTTATAGCTCCCATCAAGGTTCGGAATCGTTGAAACCTTTGACGTTTTTTTCAAGCTACATCACATTTTTGATTTGAAATTTGATAAAGCTGTAGAGAACATGATCGTTTTTATACAACGCTTGGTGTACAATTTACAAAAAGGGAAACAGGCCACTGCTACTATGAAAAATGTTTTTGAAAAACTGTCTAATTAGGACAGTGTTGTTGTTGTTCAAGCTTTGCTATATTAATATTAACTGATTGATCTCTATGAATCCTAAAAGAATAATTATTATTTGATGATTTTCAAGCAATATTTATATAGTAGTAATGTTGACATTATTTCAAATATGTGAAAGCATTAAATGTGATGCACTGTAAGTGATGTTATCATCGTTATGTAATGAAATACTTTTTTCATGGTAGATCTTTTTTTTTTAAAAAAAAATCTTTCTGTATTCAGTTAAGTATAACGATAAATTCAAGCTGGAAAAGTTAAACCAAAGTAAAATATCGAAGGGCCATCGGCTGGATATGTAGATTTGATTTGAATGCTGTGATTGAAATATCAAAATAAGAGTTATCGTTGGATTATTATTATTTTATGATTGATTCGGAATAAATACCCATGTATATATTCATATATATGGTTAATATATTGGTTTGTCTTTATTCATTCAAAAACCTTAAACTGATTTCCTAAAATTAAGGAATCACAAATAACATAAAGTCTTTGATTTAGCGTTTTTCTTTCGTAAACGGTTTTATGTTCTAGTGCTTCGAATTCAATCCAAACGTAATTCAGTTGGTCTGTGTTTCTTATTTCGAAGCTATTCAAGAATCTATTCAGTTAAGTATAACGATAAATTCAAGCTGGAAAAGTTAAACCAAAGTAAAATATCGAAGGGCCATCGGCTGGATATGTAGATTTGATTTGAATGCTGTGATTGAAATATCAAAATAAGAGTTATCGTTGGATTATTATTATTTTATGATTGATTCGGAATAAATACCCATGTATATATTCATATATATGGTTAATATATTGGTTTGTCTTTATTCATTCAAAAACCTTAAACTGATTTCCTAAAATTAAGGAATCACAAATAACATAAAGTCTTTGATTTAGCGTTTTTCTTTCGTAAACGGTTTTATGTTCTAGTGCTTCGAATTCAATCCAAACGTAATTCAGTTGGTCTGTGTTTCTTATTTCGAAGCTATTCAAGAATCTATCAAATTCTATCACTTTGTATTCAAGGCATATGAAATAATATTTATCTTTCTGCTTCAAAATCTTGCAAATTTCATTGAATGTACCTGGTTTGTACAAAAAAAGACTTTCGGTGTAGTATTGATTGCAATATTTGATAAATTTGACCTCCATTAAGTCTTCATTATCGATGTTATTATTTTCAAACAATTCACGATGCAATTGATTGAAATTTCGCGATGTTTTTTTTGGTGACCCACTTTCAATTTGAATTGTGAAGCTCTGCGATACTAGAGACAAATATTCCTGGTGTTTTCTAGCAATCGTATACGTGATGTTTTTCCAATTAGAACTATTACTCATGAATGATTTCAAATCTTTATGTTTAGCTTCGAATCTAAGCATGCACATAATTATGAGTGGCCCCATTTCTTCAATAATTCTTGGATAGTGAATAAGGAAATGATGTTTAGGTATTAGTTGACATTTAAGCTTGATTAAAATATTTAAATGATTTTCAATCTCTTTACGTAAGAAATCAACGTTTTTTTGTGTGATTTCTGTTGAATAACAAATAACGAAAATCCGCAATAAACTTCCAATGCAGTCCCAAAAGTCCTTCAACGCTTCAATATTCCGATATTTCCAAAAAATGAATGGAAGATGTTGAAGCAGGCATTTGTTTTGTGCAGCATTTTGATGTAAATGAGCTTTTTCGAGGGAAATAGTCGAAGGAAGGTTTCTCTGATTCAACAAGCCATATTCGAAGTGCATTACGCAATCATTGAGCCTTTCGATCGAATAAAGTTTCAGTTCAATAAGCTTTGAAAAAAGAAATTTTTCGGCGAATGGGATGATGCCCTCGTTCAAATCATGCATAATATCAACAGACCAATTTGTAAGAATGTGAAAATATTGTAAATCATTCAGAACACACTTCATTTTGATTCCTCTGCTTTCTTTGAAATCCAAATCTTTTGAATTTTCGATGCGTTTAATGATTTGATTGTATGCATTGATTTTACGTATTTTCGAAGAATCCTCGCAGCTAGTCACTTTGCATTCTGATTTCGACATCTCACATACACGACAAAAATAAGTTGAATTAAAAGATGTCACGAAACCAAGCGCCTGATTGGCACCAAGATTATCAAACAAAACATGCGTTAATGTTCCTTTCAGGTTTTTTCCATCTCCAATGTCAACTCCATAGGTTTCTAAATGTTTGATGTCTCGATGTACTAAATGCCATATATCATTTATATCCGTATATTTGGTTTTGATATCATCTGAGTAGCAAAGACAAAGTAAAAAAATATTTTCTAGCTTTGCCCGAAATACAGGAGGAATATTTTCTATTGTAAAGTAGAATGCTGACAGCTTGTGAATTGTTCCCTTCGAACCCAATGCATTTCCTGTTTCGAAGTCATCGTTAGCTATTCGGATTCTAATAGCTGACGGATGTAATCTAAAGAAGTCATTTTGAGCAAAAACCTTCCCACAGCAAAAGTCCTTGTAAGTTCCATTCCTACAAGTATGACGATTTTCATCAAAATTGTACTTAATATATGCTTTTCGGAAATCATCCCGTCTGAATAATGTAGTAACTGTATCAATTATTGATATGTATTGAAATTTACACGATGTTAGCTTGGGGATCGATATTTTCAACTTATCATCACGGATCCTCTCCCATTTCACACCGAGAGATAGTTCAACGGGGGGAACAAATCGATTGTTGCTCTTGTATTGTTCTGTTCTTTTATAAGTTGTCGAATATTCCTCAACTTTATCACAAACGAAATGATTCGAAGCTGTAATGACTTGTACTGGGTCAGCCTCGAAACCATCACTTAACAATGTAATATTTAAACGCTGTATATTATTCACCAAATCTTTGAAAAGACGATATATCTCGTTGTTCGTCTTGTTGCTCAAATGTAGGTCCGAAATTTGATGTGCGAATGACGCAAAAGAGCTATTGAATTCTGCAATTGCTTTAGATTTTATTAAATTGGCACAATCAATTGTATTGTCATCATCATCCAAATTAACTGTTACTGGCTCACATTCAGTCAAGGAATAATAATTTTCCTCATCGAATTGGCTGTTCATGCTTTCTATCTGCTCAGGAATCTGAAGATATCAGGGAATAGTAAATATCTGTTTCGATGCTAATCAAAGTAATAAAATGTATTATTCACCAGCTCCTCACTAAGATTTAGACAATCAACTAAATTTTCCACTTCAGATAGAAGATCGACAGAGTCATCAGACTTTCCAATTTTAGAAGTATACTGTAATGGGTTTTGACGAGAAAAATCAAAATAATCAGTATGAACTACAAAAATTTTTTAAATGAATTTTTTTTACCTCTTCATCAAATTTCCTACCATTTAAGTAACATTTATCTAAATGCTTTCGTAATCCATCAAACGTTAGGAACGTTCTCGAACAGACATGTATCTTGAAATTGTTTACACATTTTATTTGATTAACTTTTTCTTTCAATTTGTGAACGTTTTGTAAATGTTTAACTGTTGTACTCGTTGCATCAAATATCTCACTGCATTCGTAGCATTTATATTTATTATTTTCCAACACTCATGATCGAATCGCGTTGAATAAACATTGGCTCATTATTTCATCATGCTATGTTGTTATAATGAGTTTGACAGTTAATTTGTCACAAATACGTATAATACTCACATACTTTTTACGTATTACGTGAATAACACAAATTATCCCAAAATAACACAAATAATACCAAAATAATACTTCGTATCACTTTTTCGATGACAGATGAGTCCAAGACTCAAAATTAAAATCAGCTGTCAGATACTTATTATTTTTATTTATAGTCAAAATGTTTCACAGAAGAATTTGTATGACGCGATGGAATGAAAGTTGAAAGGAGTTACAATAAATGATTAGACAACATCATGTTTGTTTTTGTATTCTGCTAAAAGCTCAGCGCACTGAAGATTTCCTTCGCTTTCCCATGTGTTAAAGCTTGCGTCGTAACCTTTCCATTGAATTAAATAATATCGGACATCGCCTTTTATTTTGTGTTCCAATAGACTCTCGACCTCATACTGTTTAACACGTTTTCCTCGTTTTTTTGGAATTTCTTTGGGTATACCTTTTTTCTCAGCGAACGAATGACGTTTTAATTTAACTGGCGTTGTAGATTTTGTTGAAATAGTCTTATCAGATTTTTTGTTGGGTGACTTTTCATCTTCACGTTTAATATTATGTTTTTCTGACGACTTCTTTGGTGACGGATTATGTATCAACGCTTCTTCAGCTGCATTTTTTAATTTCAACGATTGATCGCATTGAAAATTTTTGTTTGGGAGCGCCTTCGAAGATGAATCAGATGTTATGCCATCGACTTTACCTTGCAAAATTGTTTTTTCAGCTGTCAACTCATCGCATTTAGTCGTTTTATCAGTTCGTTTTTTCGGTAATGCATCGTGTTTTGACGCATTCTCTTTGATTGCATCTTCCAACTTCGTTTTATCGGCCAACAATTGATCGATTCGAGCAGTACTATTCTTCGAAAGCTCATCATATTCACCAATTTTCAATTTGTTGCTATCTATGAGCTCTTTCAATGACGATTCATGTTTTGATTTCATGTCAAGAAGTTCTTGCTCCAATTTTGTTTTTTCAGATACCAATCGATCACATTGAACTGATTTATCGGTGAGCTCTTTCGAAGATAAATCGTGTTTGGATTTTAAGGCATCAAGTTCGTCTTGCAAAATTCCTTTTTCAGCTATCAACTCATCGCACTTAGCCGTTTCATCAGTTCGTTTTTTCGGTAATGCATCTTGTTTTGATGTACTATTCTTCAAATACTCATCATACCCACCAATTTTCAATTTGTTGCTATCTATGAGCTCTTTCAATGACGATTCATGTTTTGATTTCATGTCAAGAAGTTCTTGCTCCAATTTTGTTTTTTCAGATACCAATCGATCACATTGAACTGATTTATCGGTGAGCTCTTTCGAAGATAAATCGTGTTTGGATTTTAAGGCATCAAGTTCGTCTTGCAAAATTCTTTTTTCAGCTATCAACTCATCGCACTTAGCCGTTTTATCAGTTCGTTTTTTCGGTAATGCATCTTGTTTTGATGCATTCTCTTTGATTGCATCTTCCAACTTCGTTTTATCGGCCAACAATTGATCGATTCGAGCAGTACTCTTCTTTAAAAGCTCATCATATTCACCAATTTTCAATTTGTTGCTATCTATGAGCTCTTTCAATGACGATTCATGTTTTGATTTCATGTCAAGAAGTTCTTGCTCCAATTTTGTTTTTTCAGATACCAATTGATCACATCGAACTGATTTACTGGTGAGCTCCTCTAATGATAAATCATATTTGGATTTTAAGTCATCAAGTTCGCGTTGCAAATTTGTGTTCTCAGTCTCTCTTGATGTTTTTGGCATTTCATGGATACCATGACCTGCATTCACATTACTGCTTTTTTCCAACAACCAATTATACTTAAGACTTAAATCCTTTGCAGTTTTTTCAGCTTCCTTTTTTTCAACTAATAATGTGCGAACTTCGACCATCATAGCTTGCAACTGCTTTTCCAATTTATGTGGCTCATTTGTAGATGACGACGATGTTGACGGTTCAGACTTTGCTTCGAATATTTCAGCAGCTGTTGCTCGTGCTGTTTCCGTTTTTTCGTTTTTTGGCTGTATTGCAGCATTTGTTACTTTGACGATATTCGATTGATAAAACTCATCATCATCCAAGGGCTCCTTTTTAATATTAAACGGCAGTTCTGTACGAACAGTGACACTTTCCGTAGCTGGTTGATTTATGGCATTGTACGCTTCATTTTCTTTGACCGTTTCAGTGTTCGTATTTAAAAACTCATCGCATTGCAAAACTGCTTCCGCTAAGCCCTTCCGTTTTTTGTGTCTGTATTTTTCACGATTCGCACAGTAACCATTGATATTGTTTGGTTCAACCCAACCACTGCAATGAAAATCATTAATAAAACTCATCATCATCCAAGGGCTCCTTTTTAATATTAAACGGCAGTTCTGTACGAACAGTGACACTTTCCGTAGCTGGTTGATTTATGGCATTGTACGCTTCATTTTCTTTGACCGTTTCAGTGTTCGTATTTAAAAACTCATCGCATTGCAAAACTGCTTCCGCTAAGCCCTTCCGTTTTTTGTGTCTGTATTTTTCACGATTCGCACAGTAACCATTGATATTGTTTGGTTCAACCCAACCACTGCAATGAAAATCATTAATAATAAGTGCAAATATATTCAAACACATAATTGAATCTTACTAATCATGGTTGGCTCCGAAAAATCGAACACAAATTAATCCTTGCTTGCCCAACTTTTTAATGTCTTCTGGTGGTTCTGTAACTATGATCGCCGGCCAAAAACTGTGGTATCTTACTTTTGCCCTGTGAATATTTTATTTTATTTCGATTTTTAAAATGCTGTCGTTAGTAAATTAATATTTACAATTTACCAAACTACGTCTTTGCTGGTCATGATGAATTATGAGTCCTTTTTATCACGAAATTCTTGTACTTTTTGCTTAATTTTGACCAATTACAATCGTTTCAGCAACTTTAAATCAGCGGCGCATTTGAGGTTATGTATATAAGTGTAAGAGTTCACTGAGTGACATTTCATGTTTTATACAATATTTTGAATGTTTCGATTTGACTGAGTGCATTCAATGCTCATGAATTTCAATTCATTATCTCTATATAAGATAAAAAGAAGCAAATTCGATATGCTTTCAAATTATCGATCGCAACAAAGGAAAAAATAATTTTTTTTTGGAATTCAGAAAACATTGCTCGTGAAGTTTATTCTGTTATTTCTCCTGTTTTCATCCATCAATACTATACATTTATTAACAAAGACATTTTTTCTGAGATCATACATTAATCGATATTGATAACATCATTTTCATTTTCCAAATTAGGCGAAATTCGTCGTGATTTCATTAGAATTCTGACGAAATTTGGAATAGAATTCTCTTCCAACTTAACAACGCTATCATAATGATTAAGTTTCACGTCCCCGATATTTTCATTCGAACAACTATCACCGCGATAAGCCAACATTATTGAACGGTTAAATTTGGGATCAAATTTGATCGCAAAATAACATTCTCCATCCTGAACGAAAATAATTATGTTAACTTGACACATTAAAGCAACCGCACTTAATGATTCGCTTCCGCCCCAGCGAAGACTGTTTGATAAATCGTTCAAGAAACTAGTACACTGGTCCGTGACATTTCGAATTTTCTCGTTTCCTTCATAAATTCGCCCTTTTATGTTAAATTCAAACGAAGACAAGTTATCTTTCATATATTGAACAGCTTTTGTACGCAAATCATTCGATGCTTTTTTATGCTCATGGCTGCCGATTTTATCAAAATATAATTGATGAGCCATCGCACTGAATAGGCAGTTTCCATCGGGAGCTACTTTACAGATTGAAATGTTTTCGTCTATGCCCTCTACTTTGACATGACATTTGGCCGTAGTTTCAGCGTTTTGAATAATTGAGTTGTTTAGTTTAATATTTTGAATGGTTATTTGGGAATGCACAGTTGTTTCTAGATTTGGATCCAGTTCTATTTCCAATGCAATTAGATTATATTGATTGGCATCAGTACGATGTTCAGAATCTATTGTAACAGTTTGCACGCAGGAATTAATGTGTTTCTTCAAATTAGCCAGGTTCCACGTGCAAGTTGAGCCCGAGTTGGATATTCTCGATGTTATTTTTCGCTGAGAGCCACAAAATACACAGGGAATACTTGCTTTTATGTTGTTCGGATTGCTATCGTCGTATACAATTTTGTCGAGAGTGATCTCCAACGCTTGTTTCTGTGGATTTTCGTTTAGAAGCACATTAGTTAAGGCAGTCGCTTTCTCAAACAATTTCTGTTTAAAACTATAAGCCGGTGTTTCAACTTTTTTTGTTACGGTCATTTTTCCACCGTAAATTATTCCGACAGATGTTTGTACAGTATTTTCAAATATATTATTTGGCTCCTTTGATTGTGCATCTTTGTACAGGAACGAATCGTTCGAATCCATCTGCTCCTTCACGTAAATTGCCATTTCTTTGACCATCATAACTTCACCGTGAATGAAGGAAAATTTGTTTGCATTCTTTGTATAGTAACCGAAATAGCATGATTTTTCGAAATCCGTCAACTTGCTGCCATTATTTATTGCTACTGTTGTAAGAATCTCTTCTAAATCTTCACGAACAAACTTTTCAACTCTAACGATATCTTCAGTTTTGATATTTTTAAAGACATTGGCGTTACTGAGTCCACAAATACTGTAGAAAATGAGACGAATTTAGTTTCAACAAAAATTATAGATTGACAAAATAATCTTACTTAAAACAGTTTTTCAGCGAACTTGACAAAATGGTATGGAATTTTTGTTCCAAAATTTGCCAAAAACGATTTGTTTGTTCCGTGACTTCCATATTTGTATTGAATACTTTTTTGTCGAATTTAACGTGAGAACGTGAAAGTTTCAAATGAAGTCGTTTCGATATCGCGAAAAAATTCTTTGTATTATTTACGTATTACGTGAAAATACGAATAATACGTAAGTATTATTTCGTGTTATTCAAGAATATACTTGTTGTACATGAAGTTAGCATCAAATGTGACATAATTTGTCCCAAAAACAGTTGGCGCCTTATATTACCCAATACTGAGGCAAAAAAATGACAGTTTTATTGTCTGTGTATGAATAGAAGGGGCCCAAGGTTTGACCCCTGAGGTACCCCATATTCAATGCGTTTGCATTCGCTGAAAATACCATTTATATCAACAAATTGAGCTCGGTTTGACAGGTAGCTTCTTATTAAATCATTAGCAATTCCCCTTATGCCATATTTATTCAGTTTTTCTAGAAGAATGTTATGCGGAACTGTATCGAATGCTTTTTTGAGATCAATAAATGTAAGACCAGCAATTGATGTGGTAGATTTATCAGCGTTTATTTGCAGCTCATTTACTAGTAATGATGCAGCTGACAGTGTACCAGATTTCTTTTGAAATCCAAATTGATTACAAGATATGATATTCTTGGATTTTACGTAGCCTTCGATTCTGTCATAAATGAGCATTTCAAATACTTTGGCTATACTCATTAGTATGCTTATTGGTCTATAATTTGCCGAGCTCGTTGGATCACCCTCCTTAAAGATAGGTACAACCCTAGCAACCTTGAGTTCGTCAGGAAAATTTCCATCACTTAGACATTTATTGAAGATTTGAGTTAGTTTCGGTGCGAGGATGTCACAGTTTAGTTTGAGTAGTTTTGTGTTAATGCAGTCACTTTTATTGTTCGAGTTTTTCAACTCATTAATTTTTGCACTGGTCTCATCTATGGATATGTCATATAGTACCATGCTATTTGGAATGGGGGGATCATTATTAGTTTGGATGAATGTGTTTGACGTTGGGATTTGATCATGCAGTAATTTTCCCACATTAACAAAATAGTCATTCAATGAGTTCGCAATAGAAGCAGGTTCAATTTTATCTGTATCATTTTCATCAGATATGCATGAAATGCATTGCTTATCAAATTTTTTGTTGTAGATGATTTCATTGATTGCCCTCCATACTTTCTTTTGATTATTGAGCGAATTATTAATTTTTCGTGAATTAGACTCTTTGAGTAAGACTCTTCTTTGTTTCAAAATTTGTTTAGATAGTTCCTTTCTTTTTAATATTAGATAATCATTGCTTGGAGATTTTTTTAGTAGGGAAGCATATCTATTTCTTTCATCAATTAAATTGAGAAGTCTCTCATTGATCCATGGCTTATGGGGATTTGTTTTACGTGTAATAATCGAGCTCGTGGTGGAATTGTGTTTAATGCAATTAAGCATAGTGATTAGATGACCCATAGATTCTCCACAGTTTTCAATGGAAGCAATTAGTTGACTCCTAAACATTTGATCATTTATCCTTTCAACAGGAAAGTCTACTTCAGTATTTACAAAATTGTAGGTGTTATTGAGACCATTATCAAATGTAATGAGAATTTGTTTATGATCAGAGAGATCCGAGTTTGTAATACTAATACAGTATTTGAAATTTAAATATTTCGTGAACGCATGATCGATGATTGTATTAGTTTTTCTTTTGTCAGTGTTATTCTTTCTCTTTATATGCTGAACTCGTGTGGAGTGATCAATGTGTAACTTGTTTAGGAGGGAATATCCATGGGTATCAATTATGCCCAGATATTTAGAAGATTCATGGGTTCTTTTAAGAACATCAATATTAAAGTCACCGATGAACAAGCTTGAAACAATCTCATTAAGGATATCGTTGAATACCGTGGAAAATACATCAAATTTAACCGATGGTTGCTTGTAGATTACTGTGATATTAATTTTGAGATCAATAATGCGTACAGCTAATACATTTATATTGTTGATACATGCATTTTTTATTGGTTTGCATTGCAAACTATTGTGAACAAATAGTGCACACCCTCCCTGACCATCTATGCGATTATTGAAAAATTCTCTATAGTTATTAAGATTGAAGTATTGGTTATCGCTTTCTTTGATTCTAGTTTCCGTTAACGCAATAAAATGAATGAGTTTATTTTTCGATATAAGATTTTCGAGCTCGTGTAGTTTGTTTCGAACTGAATTAATATTCAAATATAGCAGATTAAATTTACCAAGTTTAATAGTATTCAATTTGTGAATGATTTTTAAATGATTTTTATGATTATCATACACAGGAGTTGCCTCCATTCAATATTTGTTTTGATTATCAATTTTAGAAAAAAAAAATAATTATTTCACGAGAGGGTTAGATTGTTAGTAAAAAGAGAAAAAAAAAAACTAAAAGTGAGAAAATATGTATGTATAATAAGTAAATAATTCAAATTAAATAATGGATTGGCTATGACTTATTCATTTCTTGGCTGGCGGTAGTTCAATTCCGGGGCTGCTTCTGTTTGCCTTTCTTTTTCGTTCACTTTTCGGTCCCATCATAACATTTTTTTGTTTACGTTTGTTGGTGTTGTTGTTATTTTTACTGCTATGAGTGTTTTCGGCTGAATGTGAATTGTTTCCCTTGTTGTTGTTGTTGTCAATGTTCTCAGCTGCTGAACCAATTGACGTATTCAATTCAATATCGAGCTCGATGATTTGTTGTAATTGTTTTTCATTTGTGATGATAATTGGTACATCATCTTTGTGTTTACGAACACGAATTTTACCACCGTGTGATGTTGCTGATGTTAATTTATTGTCTTTCTTTGCTTTGCGTGCGATTTGAAACAAATAACTAAAGTATAAATTATTAATATAAATTCTCACTTTGAACAGTTCTTGATATGGATCGGAACCTTGTACTTGAGATCTTTCTCTTCTTCTTTAACTTCTTCTTTAACTTCCATATCCGAATGTTCTAATATCACTGGACTCGAGCTATGAATTAGATACGCCATTTAAAACAGTTTTTTATCAAGAAGAACAAAAATTTTTATCAAGCGGAACAAAAAATTTGATCCAACTTACCATTCAACGACTTCATATACACAATCGTTTTGATCTGTACCTTCATTTTCCGTGTCGATAGCTTCAGGAGCATCTCCCATTGTACTTGGAAATAATTACATAGACTTTGAAATCCTAGATTAAATTAATTTAAAGTAATGTAAATGGCACCAATATCGTTGTAAATCTCGCGTCCATAAACTAACTAGACGAAATGTCAAAAATGTGACATTTCAAACCAAATTGACTTCTCAAAAGATTTGAACGCATTCTTTTCTCTCTGACAGCATTCAAATGCATTCATCGACATTCTTTAGTAATCTTCGATTAAATTTTAGAATTCTTTGACGTTCATTGGCATTCATCAGCATTCTTCATAATTCTCCGATGTTTTTTGAAATTTTTTGGCATTCATAAGAATTCATCAGCATGGAATGCATTCGTTTTGAAGACTAGTCCGGCGATTTTTTTGTGCATAAGTGACATTTCAATCTCCATGAAATTTCCATAAAATTTGAATGCATTCATTTCCCTCTGCCAGTATTCGATGACATTCATCGGCAATCTTTGATGATTTTTTAGAATTCTGTGGAATTCATCGGCATTCTTTAGTAATCTTCGTTGATATTTTAGAATTCTGTAGCATTCATCGGTAATCATCATAGATGCATCCGTTGTCAACACTTGTTACGTGCGTTTTTTGTGTGAAACCCTACAAATTCTTTTCTTAGTAGTAGGAATCAGACGCTTATTCAAGCGTAATTATTTTTTCGTTACTAGCAAAATGCATTATAAATGCTTCGTTTGTGAAGAAAAATTCTCAGCAATAAAAGAAACAATTAAACATCTGAAGAAGAATCATTCGATAAAGGAAAATGAAGAACCAATACTCTGTATTTCTAATCAAGTGGATTGTAAAAAATATTTCTACAGTTTCGGTGGTCTACAAAATCATTTGAAAAACTGTGTCAAACTTTCAAACAATGCAGAAAGAGAGGTAATCTCCTGGGATTGGAAATAATGGAAAAGGTGAAGTAATGGTAGAAATAAATTTTTTATTCATAATTGTCAATTTCTAGATACCACACCGTGTGTTGCTTCATGAACATTTTGAAACAGATACGCCGCTCGATTTTACATCGATAAAATTTCGTAATATTGTGCCTAGCGTTCACTCGAATACAAGGCACGGCCCTAATGGGAGAAATTAATAAAAAGAGTGAACGTGAGTGTACTCAAGTGAACCCAGGTTCACTCCATTTTGTATTAATAAAGAGTGATCGCTAACTGACTCCACTCATATGCTCATGAGTGTTCACTCCGCTAAACATCGCACTCAAGGAGCATACTCAGTTCACTCAGATCCGTATTAATAAAACTGAGAGTATTCTAGAGTGCACTCTGATTAACCTGAGTGTGGTATTCTGCACACTCTGCACTGGATTTTGGCTATGATTGGGTTATGTTTCGACGATTATTTCTGTCATTTTTTTATCAAAGTGTTTTATCGCGAATAAAGTCAACGAAAATTCATTCATGAATTTCCAATTCGATTTCTTTGTAAATGGCGATGATGGAAATCATGAGCGTCCTGCAAAAATTTATAAAGCTAGACGAATGATGGGTGATGATAATTATCGTAAACTATTCCGTTTTTCTCGAGAAGGTGTTGCCTATCTGGTGGGAAATTTTTTACCACCTCAATACGAAACTCGTGGTGGTGCACTGAATAACATGCAAAAAATGGAAGCATTCCTCAGATATATGTCTGATCCAGGTTTTCAGGTTAGTTGTCATCTCAATTCAGTTTTTCTTCATTTTACAACGTTTTATTTTTGCTTAAAAGAACGGTGTTGGTGAGGATATCGGTGTCTCACAGGGCACTGTTTCATATACAGTTTGGTCAGTCTGTCAGTCCATTCTCTCGAAATCTGATCAATGGATTCACTTTCCTGAAACAGACGAAGAATTTGAACGGGCCAAATGGATGTGGCGTCAGAAATTTAAATTCCCACACGCTATTGGAGCAGTTGACTGTACATTGATCCCCATTAAAAAGCCACACTTTCATGGTGACGAATTCATCTGCAGAAAAGGCTATGCAGCATTTAATATGCAGGCTACTTGTAATGCAGATTCAATGTTCACATCAATTGATTGTTCATGGGCCGGAAGCGTGCATGATGCACGTATATGGCGTACATCACAAGTTCGGGAAAAACTAATTGCAAACACATCTGGTGCTCTTCTTATTGGTAAACACGTGCAAATAATATAAATTTTCACATCATTCGTTCAATTGTTAAATTATATTTCCAATAGGCGATGAAGGCTATCCGTTGACTCCGTACCTCATGACTGTTTACCGTAATCCTGTCACTGCAGCTCAGAAAGCATTTAACAAGCTCCACATTATTGAACGTAGTTTAATCGAGCGAATGTTTGGCCAGCTTAAAAATAGATTCCCGTTTTTGCTGAATAAAATTAAAACAGCAACTGAACGAGTACCCGACCTAGTAGCTGCATGTTGCGTGCTTCACAACGTTGCTACATACCTTAAAGAAGAACAATTTGAGGGCGATGTTGATGAAGAACCTGAAGAATTTGCTGGAACTGCTCTTGTAGATGGCGATCGAGGAGCCTTTCGTCGAGAAGCAATTGCAAATTCCATTTTACAAATGTATGAAGAACGAATAAGGAAAATAAAGACAGTTTTATTCAAGCAAATTATATATAGTTATACATATGTTCATTATAACGAATAATTATTCGTGTTTGGTTTTCATTTTATAATATTCCAACTTCAAATCAGCAATTTTGTTTTCTATTTCGATGAGTTTTTTCTGTTCTTCAATCAACTCAAGTTGTTTATTGAAGACTTCCATTTGTTTTTCCATAAGAGCCACTTGCATTGATGATTTGTCCATATCCATTTCAGTTTCTTTTTTTGGTGCAAGTTTTTTTGGTGGAATTGGTTTTGGTGAGTCGATTCTAACGTCCTAATTAGAGGGACACGGTGAAACAGATGTAGTACTTGTAGATGGTGCAGGTTGTTTTGCTTCGTCTGGCTTTTTCAAGTCTGGACAACCAACACCAATAACGCATCCATCTACATATTCATGTTCAATGTTAGCAATTAACGACAAAAAGAATAATTGCAAATGTGTAAACAAGTCAAACAAACATAAAAAGAAGAAATATTTACATTTTAAACGTGAAATAGATGGATTCTCATTGCCCTGGAGTGCGTCCATTAAAATTTTTTCAAATGGCTTCAAATCGATTGGCAGATTACCAGTTTTTTTGGAATCAATTTTTTTTTTGAGACGTGACTTCATATTTTCGATTTTCTTTTTTGCTTTTGCTTCAGTGTATTTGAATCCAAACGAAGCCAAACGACTGATGAATAAATCCATTGCTCCTTTTTTCTTCACTTTGGCTCCTGGTGTTTGGGATTTGGACAACAAAATTTTTGCATATTTATTCAGCAATTTCACGAAAACCAAATCTTCCTCTCCAGTAATTTCATCATCGTTTATATTTTCTTCAACGTCTGTTGCAATTGATTCATCTTCGAGCACTTCAACATCTAAATAGTGAAAAAATTTGTACGAAATATTCACGATAATTCAGAATATTTATAAAAACCTTCATATTCAATGATGTTTCCTTCATCATCCAAATGCGGGAAATCGATTTCCATTTTCACTTGATTATTTTATTTTATTTTATTTTATTTTGTTTTACACAAAAAAAGCAAAACGAGTAAACACGTGTATTTAGATGAATTTCACAACCAGTTTGACGTTTAATCAGCTGAGTGATCACTCAATGCGATGAGAGTGAAGACTAAGTGAGTGGAGTCTATTTTATTAATATGACTTTTCACTCCACTCACGAAAACATAGAACACTCGCACTCAAAAAATTAGCACTCACTCCACTCACGTTCACTCTTTTTATTAATTTCT
>GL502399.1:12405-24562 GCA_000149185.1 Mayetiola destructor
GATGCAAATTTGAAATACATACCAAATGCACCTATATATTTCATTTAATATGCGCATTTAAATGTTCATGAGCATACGAAATCAGTCGCCGTCAATACGGCAAGTAAAAAATCGACTATGTTCTCTTTTTCTACACATTCACTAGTACTGGCCTATTGAGCCTTTGAGGGACGGTACTGAGTGTTTTTTCCCCTAAGAACCTTCTACGGATCATGACGGACACCACACCATGTAGTTCAAAATGTGTATTCATACTTTTTCGAATAAAAAATTTGATGTGCTTTTGTTTCAGAGATTCATCATCGAATTACTCTGAACCAACATTGTTCGGCAACACAACGCCGAAGAAATTATATTATCGAAAAATAATCTGAAAACAATTAATGTCCAGCTATTTACCAACACTGGATCTATCAGAGAATGAAATTCAGTTCATTGCAAACGAGTCATTTGCGACACTGAAAAATCTCGAAACTTCGGATTTGAGAAATAATAATCTGACGGGGTTGATTTCCTTAGATTTGTCATTGAATCGAATCGATAATATACATCCAAAAGGTTTCTTCAATTTGGAATCCCTTAGACTTGAATTTGACTCAAAATTTTTGTCTACATTGCCCCGCGATCTATTCCGGACACAGAAAAATTTAAATTTAATGGTCTCGGCAATTTGACCGATTTGCTTTTGAATAACAATGAAATTTCCATATTTGTGTTTTATCCTCTGGCATCGGAAAGACTGTAACTGAATTGCCCAATCTATCAGCATTGATGTAGCTTTTAATTTAATATACAGTAGACATTCGAAAAAGTTAACTCTCAGAAAAGTTAATTCTTCGGAAGTTAAGCAAATTTCAGTTCCTATGTAATGCTCTGAAAAGTTAATTTTCTCCTAAATTTTCAGAGAATTCCAATCTCCCAGCTATATTTTATAATATTTGAAAGATTTTTTGTGATATAGGTGAGCCTTAAGCCCAAAACAAGATGAAAAATTTCTTTTAGTTGAAATGCTACAAGAAGAAACTCAGTGCAAAAACAGAACAAAGGATTATGAAATCAACGCAAATGATTTATGAAAAAAAAAATATAAACGAATTACATTTCAGTTAATCGAAAATTGTTTGATCAATGAATGCTGTATATGAGAGAAAGCTGTTTTGGTTAAATCATGACATTTACCCGTGACTTCTGACTGTTGCATTTCTAATTTGTGTGTGTTTACGATCGCATCAGTCAGTTGAAATTCATATTCGATTTGTGTAGTTAATTCAGATTTTTGAATAAAATGTATGAAAAAGTGCGAAAACCGACACAAGTCAGATTGAATTTGAAGGGAGTCTCACCAGTTACTTTGAAACAACTGATAAAAACATATTTTAGTAATTTACTGTAATTTCAATTTGAATGAGATACCCGAAAATCTGTGTTTTTCGCTTTTATTTCCTTTCACTTTCGATAATCTTGAAAACACTCGGAAAAGTTAATACATATTTCGAAAAAGTTAAGCAATCCAAGAACATTTCGATTAACTTTTTCGAATGTCTACTAGGGTTTCCACAAAAATTTCGTTCTATGATCAAAGACCATTTTTAGATTCTTTGGGACATTTAAAACACAATTGTAAAGTTTTTTTTTTGAAAAAAAGGGTTTCCCCATCTTCTAATTACGAAAAGAACTGGGTCTTGTGACTTCTAGTTTGGACCATTCGAAAGGTTGTGAAGATACCCAGACCTGTTTTTTTTTGTTTAGCCCTAGGCCGCACCCCGGTCCCGGGATAGGCATTCGAAATTTTTTTTCTCACATTTTTTTTAAATTTTTTTTTTGCCAATCGATCGGAAATGGTCAGAAACGCGAAGAAACACGAAAATTTCGAGAAAAAAAAAATTTCGCACAAGGGTCCCCCATTGGAAAAATTTTTGAATTTTTTTTTTTTAATTTTTTTTTTCTTTAGAATTTTTTTTTCAATTTCGGTTTCCAATTATACTATTTATAATACCGCACATCAAGCACTACTCCCGAGTTTAGCTTGGCAGTGTATTATTTTTCATTATAATAAATTTTTTGATGAATAAAGACTATTTTCCCTTCCCAAAATTACTTTCGTCTGTTCCCAGATTGGTAAAAACATTTCATTTATTCAAACGAGTAGCCTAGGTATTGTGTATCATTCAACTGTCACGGTAATAGATTCTCTCTCTCAATTTGAGAGAATCCACGAAATTCCTTTTCGTAATTAGAAGACGGGGAAACATTTTTTTTCAAAAAAAAAATTTACAATTGTGTTTTAAATGTCCCAAAGAATCTAAAAATGGTCTTTGATCACAGAACGAAATTTTTGTGGAAACCCTAATGTCTACTGTATATGTTTTGGGCGGCTGGATTTTAATAAGCTGAAATATATGCCCACCGGTTGCATTACGTCGAACGTTAAATTGATTTCGGTCAAATTCGATTAAAATCCATGGCATTGCGACTGTACAATCTTATATTTGTACAGGTATGATTAGATACTCTTGGATTGTTCTTTATCAGATAATAACAAATATTGATAAATTGAAACTAAATTGTATTTTCAGGTGGTTGCGACGATACAGCGACAAACTATCCGATACGGAACCAAAGTATCGTGGATCAGCGGAACTGGGTGGTAGACCCGTTCGCAGACCAAATGAGATGATAGTTTGTGAAATGTAATTTGCGTTTTCGTAGCCTCTCTATTTTTTTTCAATGTTGATTGTATTATTGGGCATTATACAAAGTTATACAGATATCATTAATATTATTTCATCTAATGCTGTAAAAAGGGAAATAAATTGCTGAATAAAACTCTTAAAATATATGAATGATTCACGAGCAAAATAAACAATTGACTATTCACATGCAAAGTTTTGATGATTCAGAGAGAGCCACAGCGCAAAAGCTACGTACTTCACAGATTTGACTAATCATTAGTTTTCGAAATGTGGGAATTGGGCTTCATCTGAATGTTGAGCTGGAATCGTTACGCCGCCTGAGTCAAGAGCAACTTCATGTGTCAATGAATCTATACTTTCAGCTGGCAAAAAACTATCAGATGATATTTCAATACTTTTATGCGCATGCTGTCGGGCGTCGGTCATTTTGGATGTGCTGGATTGTCGGCCATCATTTGAATCTTCGTTACGAATTAAGCCCAATTTGTGGTCTTGTAAATGTTTACGCAATGCATCTAAGTTCACTGACACAAAACTACATTGATCGCATAATAATTTTTGATAATATTCTGGATGATGTCGTTTCATATGGTTTTTAAAATTAATCGATTGTATTGATGTGTATTCGCATTCCGTGCATTGATATTTAGTTTTCTGTAATTCAAATTGAATTAAAAGTAATATTTTTGAATATTTAGAAATTGAATTGCCCATTCGACTCGATTATTTACATCATTATGACGCATTTCATGTTTTCTCAAGACACTTGGATCGGCCGTACAAAATGAACAAAATTTACAAGACATTGGTTTCTCGCCGGTGTGTTGCCGCATATGAATCTCCCATGTTGACTTTCGTGCCGATTTATAGTTACATACATTGCAAATAAATGGTTTGATTCGATTATGAACCGCTTTAATGTGTTTTGAAAGAGTCTTCGACGTGGCAAACTCATTTGAACAAATTTCGCACAGTTTCTTCGAATACCATCGCGATGGTCCATTTTTGTTATCAATGTGATCGGTGGCAACATGCTGTCGCAACTGAATAAATTGTTCAAATGATGTTGGACAAGATGAGCAAAGATAACCTTTGAGCTGACTATGAACTTGTAAATGTCGATAAACTTTGACTGAAATGGAAAACATCATGAGCTTCTAATCGCATGCAAAAAGAACTCATTGACGTATCTGTTTGCCAATTATTACCTGCAAATACCGCTCTAAAATTACAGAATGGACATTTAAACAAATCGATGTCAATTTTATGTGCCTTATACATATGCGTAGTGCAATCTCGCCATAATTTTGTTTCATTTGAACACTCTAAACATTTGAATTGTCGAACTTGTTCAGCATCCATGGACATATGACAATTTTCATGCATCTGTCGTTTTTCATCGGTTTCAAATGAATAAACGCAACCGACCAACGAGCACCTAGGATATACACAAATATTAAGATACCTATTAAGGCCTTGAATCTTTAGTATTTAATTGAAGCGTCCCTACTTAATCACAAATGTTTCGTTTAACTTTTTCTTCAATGCTTTTAATGAGATTGGTTTTTGCCATTCAGATTCATTAATTATGGTTGTTTCAGTCTTTTGTGACTCGTTCACATATGTTGGAGTATCTTCAGTCTTTTCCGTATCCGGTACAATGGATGATTCCATTTCATTGTTTGAGTTTTCATGCGATGGCAATTTCTTAGACTTTGATAACGCGCTTTGATTCATAGAATTCGCTGGCATATAATCGTGATTCTAACGATGTGATAAAAAATAAATAAATTCTAAAGCTCAGTTCGTGGAATATTTAATCTGAGATATTTGTGAATAGACGAACCTGTATAAAATGATTTTTTAATGTATCTTGCTCGGAAAATATTACAAAACAAATGCTGCATACATAAAAATTCACCATCTTTTTGCCCTTATGCTTCGAAACATCTAATTTACTATGATAATCCTTAACGCGTTCGATCATTCGATGATAAGTTTCCTGTTGTCTCGAGTTTATCAAATTCGTGGCGACTCCAATAACCGTTGGTTCAGCTGCAGTTGATGGATTCACATCTGATGGGCGAAGACTGCTGAGCGGATCCAAAATCTAAAAAAAGAAATTTTTGAATAAAAAGTTGGAAAAATAAAAGTTTGATAATATGATAAATTCACCTCATTCAGAGCCACTGTATTATTTACATTCATTGTGCTAAATGAATATTGATTACAATTACAAAATTGATTTCACACTATTATAACACATTGCATTAACAACGAAAACATAACGATAAACAATTTCCTGTCTCACTCAGCCATAATAGTTGAAAAAACTCGAAAAATTAAAAAAAAAAACACTAAAACAAACATAAATTTATACAAAACCGGTCGCAGGTATATTGATTGAAATGATTTTCAACTAAAATTTAAGAAATTCGACATTTTTACAAAACAATGTTTGCAACCAAAACAAACTAAATAGAAAAAAAATTGATTGAGACGTCAGTGGAGCGACGAATAGAACCGCAGTAATTTTACAAAAGATTTCAATTTTTTGATAATGTTTGCCATGAAGTTGGCTGCCAAGTCATCAATGTATACAATATACACAATAAGATCGAGCGCATTTGAATTTTTTCATACAATGTCAAAGCACAGCATTCAGCGACAGCTGGGTTCTGTAACTTAGCTTAGTATACAGTGACAGTTTGAAATGTATTTGTGATTATACAATGCGGTTACAATCACGTAACAACAGGTGTCGCTATTCTCAGTAAGAAATGAACTCGATCTATGCAATAAGCTTATAATACTAACACGCTGTTTGACAGACAGCGAAAACCGATGGACCATATACGGCAAACACTACAGTCAATTAAATAAGCAAGCGAATATTTTGCACGCAAATCGCTAACGATTACACCTATCTACAACACCACGAATTCTCTCTCATTTTCGAACCAAGCAACAACCATCATCAGCCAGAATTCCAAATTGAAATCGTAACCAAAAATTGTTCTTTATCATTTGTGAAACGATGTCAAATTAATTTAAATTGATAAAACGGTAGGATTCAAAATTATTTTCATAGTGAAAAGATGGCATCGGCTCTTGAGCATTACGTAAATAATGTGCGCTCACTGAGTTCATCAGGTAAGTTTAGTAATAGCATTTGTTTCAACGATTTCGATAAAATTACATGAGAATTAAATGAAATATGTTATGAGAACAAAAAAATTACGTGAAATTGTCGTCTAACCTTAAAATTAGCCGAATGCCTGATTCATCAATTTCAATTGAATTTCATTTGAATTTATTGAAGGAAACTTTCGTGAACTGATTGAATATCTAAATGGGACGACCGAAGTGCTAGCAAAAAATGGAAATATACTCGACAATGTACTGGAAACTTTGGATGTTCAACAGCATTCCCTTGGCGTTTTGTTTGTTCTGTTAGCCAAATACACAAATCTATCAGTAAGCAATCATTAAAATGTTCAACATGCTAAATGAATAAATACTATTATTATTATAAATTTTCCATCAATTAAGAATTCATCGGTTGAATCAGAAAACATGATACGGCTTGTCCGAGAATTCATACAGGCATGCAATGGTGAACAGGTACGAAACGCGCCACAAGCATGTAAGTATTCTCATATCACAAATAATGGAGAACAATGTGTTTATCTTCTTTTTTTTGTTTGATTTTTTGGGTTTCTTTTTCATTTTCATTTCAGATGCTGATCTGTGCCATTTGTTCACGAATCACATAATTAAATCGGGTACGGCGCCGATACAAGGCATCAGAGTTTTAGCCCAGGCTGTTGATAAAATTCGATTGTTTGACTCACAATTGACGCCAGTGCACGCTGATTTGTGTCAGTTGAGTTTGTGTGCAAAGATTTTCAACCCAGTACTGAAATTTTTGGACATTGATATTACCGCCATTGCCATCACTGAGGTAAATTCCTTTTTCGTTTCGAATGTTTGTTCGTTTTATTGAGTGCATTCAACCTGTTTTCAGGATAATAACCACGATGCGAAACAATTTTTGCTATACTATTACTACGGTGGCATGGTTTATTCGTCTATTAAAAACTATGAACGCGCATTATACTTCTTTGAAGTGGCCGTTGCAACGCCAGCACTTGCTATGTCATACATAATGCTGGAATCGTACAAAAAATATATTTTGGTTTCGTTGATATTGGAGGGACGGATAAGCAGTGTACCAAAATATTCATCACAAGTGATTTCACGATTTGTAAGACCGTTGAGTCATGCATATCATGAATTGGCAACCGCTTATGAAACATCCTCCAGTGACGAATTACGAAGTGTTATCAATAAACATCGTGAGACTTTTGTACGAGATGTTAATCTTGGTCTGGTGAAACAAGTTGCTGCATCATTGTACAAAAAAAATATTCAACGATTAACGCAGACATTTTTAACACTTTCATTAATTGATGTGGCAAACAAAGTTCATTTAAATGGTCCCAATGAAGCCGAAAAATACATTTTAAATATGATTAAATCAGGTGAAATATTTGCATCTATCAATCAAAAAGACGGTATGGTTGTATTCAAAGACGATCCGGAAAAATATAATACACCTGAAATGTTTCAACGCATCCAAATGGATATTACACAAGTGATGGAGCTCAACAAACAAATCATTAAGATGGAAGAAGAGATAAAATTGAATCCACATGTATGCCAATCAAATATGTCATTACTATTCTCGAAGTAGCGACACGTTTTTCTCATTTTGTTCCTATTCATTTTGCAGTATATTAAGAAATCCATGGGAAATCAGGACGAGGACATCGTTAGTTGTCAGTCAAAACCATTCCCGGTGTGAGTATTGAGCTATTTGATTTTTTTCCGACAGCATTGAAAAGGCTAATTGAATTCTTTTTCATTTGCAAAAGCGATCAACTGGAATAGGTATACAAAGAAGTCCACCCATCCTCCGCATAGCGTGATAAATCAAAGCGTTAAACTAATAAAACAGAATCGAAAACCATGTTAAACAAACACAAATAAAAATGAAATTGCTTAAACTACATCAGAATATGAATAAGAAACACTCATCAAATTTATCTGTCAATTCCAACACCAGCGCTGCACATCACGCTGCTTGGAACTAATTATAGAGCCATACAACTGTCGATATGTTGAATTCGAATGAGAGGAATAAAAAAATTTCTGACTTACTCCAATATAGACGCTTTTTTATACGAATAAGTATTGTATGTGAATATTCTGTGACAACTGTTTTTTATGTACCACACGTGCATTACTATATTTGGTATAATTTCTATTTGCATGCCAGGTTTTGGTATTTCTTTCTGAGAAATGGTATCTAAACCATTGGTTTCCGAATTTGATAAAACGGTTTCCGAATTTAATAAAATGGTTTCCAATAAATTTTAGAAATGCTTCCCGATTTCGATAAATGGCTTCTGGATTAAATAAAATGATTTCCAAAATTAAAAAACTCTTTCTAAAGTTTTGAAATACTTTTAAAGCGCTTTTGAAGTAAGCAGGGCAGGACAAGCCAGCCACATCTTTCGATCTCGCTGATCGGTGAGGGGCAAGCAGGCAGGGCAGGCCAGCCACATCGTTCAATCCCGCTGATAGGTGACGGGCAAGCAGGCAGGGCAGGGTAGGCCAGCCAGTGAGCGAGCGATTCGAGCTTGCCCCTCACCGCTTGAAGGAACTTTTCTACTGTATGTTTCAAATTCAAGAAACTTATCCATATGCTAAAACTATCTCTACCATAGACGGTTAAAGGTGGGAATTCGAAAACACCGTTTTCGGCGATGAAAACGAAATTTCATACATTAGCTCCGAAAAAATTTCTGGTTCAGAAATGAGCGACGAAATTCAAAAACGAAACAGCGCCGATCAGCAACAAAAAATTCGGCATTTGGCGACGCAACGAAAACAACTTCAAGTAGGTTGTTTTCGGAGCTACAGCAACGAAATGTCATATTTTGACAGGCAATTTCATTGGTTCTGTTTCGGTGAATCAGTTTGTATGTGGTTTTCAGGTATTTTATTTTGCACTGAATTATTTATTTTTATGCACCACAGGGTGCATTACATACATAATGTAATGGAAAAGTATAGGAATCAGTCAAAAACCAAAAACTTCCAAAAATTGTTTTTTTTTAAATTTCATGATGTTTCTGAGTGAAATCTATGCAATTGGGAACGCCGTCCGCAAATTTTGGGTTGTATGTCTGCCTGTGTGTCTATCTGTTGATGCTATAACTTTTGATAGAAGCATTATAAAAGTTTGCAAATTGGACAGAATGATAGCCTGAGTCATAACGAAGAACTGATTAACTTTTGGGAGCATAGGACCCAATAGAACATTTTTTAGGTTCATTGCAGTAACTCGAACAGCGCCATTTATATGGGAGAAAAATTTGAAAATTTTCACAATTCTCAATTTTGATCTAAAAAATGTCGCTCTAGGGTAAATTTGGGTTGCTGATCATGAATTCAATGTTGTTATTCACCTCATCCCCATTATTTCACCTAAAACCACCTACATGACTCCCAAAAGTAGTCTAAAAACTCAAATTTAGACAATAGATGCCTAACCTAAGTTCCAAACATAAAAAAAATGTCATTTTAGGGTGAATTTGAGATGCTGATCACAAAATTAATGTTATTTTTTCTTTTAATTACATTATTTCACCCAGAACACCTTACGTTGCCACACGAAAGACCCCAAAAATAGCCTAAAAACATAATTTTCGAGAATGAATTCATAAGATCAAAAAGTGTATTTTAAGAGTTTCTAAACACTAATTATACGTTATTCATTCATATTTTTGACTGTGATTCGATACTCTGTTGGTATTTGAACACTCTCTCATGTATAGAATTGACGAAAAGCTACGGAAAAGTTTGATGTCGCACGCGACTACCTTGTTTTTTTTATACTGTCCTTCCCATTTTTGAACTACTTTTTGACTAACTTTTAGTGATCGGATCGGGTTGAAACTTTGGATCTATACGTTTCAGACGACTTTCTATCGATTGACATAATAAATTCTTTTTGGAAATTTCCGACCAAAGAATTTTCCTCAGAATTTTCCGACTGAAAAATTTTCTGCAAATTTTCCGATCAAAAAATTTTCCTGAAAATTTTCCGACCAAAAAATTTTCTGGAAAATTTGCCGACCAAAAAATTTTCTGGAAAATTTTCCGAGCAAAAAATTTTTTTGAAAATTTTCCGACCAAAATATTTTCTGGAAAGTTTTCCGACCAAATATTTTTTCGGAAAATTTTTTGTCCAAACAATTTTCCTCAGAATTTTCCGACTATTTCTATTGAGATTCGAAAACGCGTAGTTTGTAACATTCGAGTTTGATACGATTTGTGGTGCATACTTTTGAATTCAGTACGAACGAATTCTGTCGATCTTGTTGTTTTCATTATTTTTGTGCCAAAATGAAATTAAATTTTCATTGTTTGACGAAAGAAAAATCATCGATTTTTCTAAAAAAAATCATCGATTGATAGGCTGCAATTCGACGATTAGCTTCATATATCTCTTCAGCACTATACTTTTGCATTATTTCTATTTTTTTTCATTATTTTTAAGCACTATGTTTCACTTCAATATGACAACTGAAAAAAGCGCGTAACGAATTTCGTTTCGGTTTCTGTTTTATGTCGCTACGCTTCCAACGAAACGAAAAATGACTCAGGAACGAAACAGTGACGAACACCAACGTTTTTCGTCGCCGAAAACGGTGTATGCAAGGGGGAAAGTACTAGAATAAAAATTCAATTCAGCTCTCTATAGTTGAATAAAATTGAACAAAATTGAGAAAATTGAAACAATGAAAATCGAAGTAGTAGTGATTTGTTATGACAGATGGTGCGTTCAAATATGTGTATATTGGATTTCTGTCGTCAAATTTATCGAAACTATCCTTTGTAGTTGGATTTATTTTTAAATTTGTGAAATGAGTGATAAAAATTCTATTGTTTGGTGAGTTTTGTATTGACAACAATAAATGATCGATTCGGATCATTTAATACATCTTTTTTTGTATAACCTCGAGCCGGTTCGGAACTTAGTATATCGAGAAAGTAAACACAAACAGAAAAAAACTAGTTGAATCTAGTACTTCGATTTATTCTTTCAATTTTTTCAATTTTGTTCAATTTTATTAATTTCGGAGAATGCAATTGAATTTTCAATCTAGTACTTCACCCCTTGGGTGTATGCGAATTCCCACCTTAAGAGGTTGACTGATGACCCGAAAATAAAAATAAAAAAACCTTGCTATTGCTTCTTGAAATAAAAATAAATTACCCCCTTTGATTTCAAAGATCGACCATCCATGGTTCTTACTAAAAATTTACATAATGTGAAGTGGTTTGATGATCAATATTTCCATTTGAAATCGTTGGCTTGAGTTCTTTAATTTCGATTCTATCCTACTGTCTTTTTGGCTCAATTGTACAATAGATTTTTTCTTACTAATAATAGCGATCATCTCCCGCTTTCATCGCTTTGATCTCATTTGAACCTCTTCTTCCATTTAAAATAAAATTCCATAATACGGTCGAAAAAGAAAACGCACACACACATCGAAATGACAAAATTTTGAATTTGTAAAGATTTACAGTGGGGGAAAAAAGGTTACCGCGCTTTCGTTTTGTGGAATATCTCTAGAAATGGAAAATAAAGGGTGATCCAATAAGAGCCTCCTGATTTTGTTTTTAAATGAAACACATAAAAATCAATCTTTTGAGGGAAATTCGAATTTGAAATGTTGAATTGTTTATGCCTTTTAATGTTTAAAGATTATTTCCAAATGTTGGCCGCGGTTAACTCTTAAATGTTCCATTCTGTAAGTCCAGTTTTCGAGCACATTCTCGAGCATATCGGCCGGTATTTCGTTAATAACACGATTTATGTTGGTTTCCAAAGCGTCAATAGTTTGGGGTTTGTCGACGTAAACATTTGATTTAACATATTCCCAGAGAAAATAATCCAATGGCGTCAAATCACATGATCTTGGCGGCCAATTGACAGGACCAATTTTCGAAATAATGTTTTCTTGGCATGTTTCCTTCAATATTGCGATTGTTTTGCCGGCTGTATGACATGTTGCGCCATCCTGTTGAAACCAGAGGTCGGCTACACCAATATCCTGAATTTTTGGCAACAAAAATTCAGTGATCATTGCTCTATAGCGAACACCTTTGACGGTAACACGGGCTCCATCCGCATTTTTAAAGAAATACGGTCCCATGATGTCTCCGGCCCATAGGCCACACCAAACAGTGCATTTTTCGGGGTGCATTGGAAGCTCTTGGATTGCTTCTGGCTGCTCATCGTCCCAAATACGGCAATTTTGCTTATTGACGTAGCCGTTCAACCAGAAATGTGCTTCATCACTAAGGTTCACAGATTTTTCTGA
>GL502400.1:9240-21826 GCA_000149185.1 Mayetiola destructor
GAGATTACGAATGAAAAATGTTCTCGTTACAAAAATGTTCTGATCCGAAATTTTTTGATAAGATAATTTGTTAGTCCCGTTGTAGCACCTAAATCCTTTGAAAAGAAGCAGACATTTCAATAAAAGATTAAAAATATTCTCTTCGAAAGGTGTGTCATTTTATTTCTCTTAATTATAAGATTATTATTTCTCTTAGTTATAATTAAGTTATATCGAATAGCATAATAATCGAACTAAGAAAAAATTAAAATGTTGTTTGTAAGATTCTTTTCTGATTTTATGAATCAAGCTGAAGGCAAATTTGCTGCACCTTCCAAATTTTTTAATGTTTTCTTTATGCATGGAACTCCGCAAAAATGTGCACCGCCAACAACCAGTTCTTGGGGTTTATTGCAACAAATGCAAACATTATCCTTATGCATTTTTTAGCAACTGCCAATTCGGCCTTCAATTTAGCGATTTCATAGTCTTTTTGCTTCAACCGAGTTTCTAATTGATGTTGTTTCTCCTTGTGACCATTCCGTTCTGCATCGAACAGTTCGGCATCTGCTCGTAATGATTTTATTTCTTCACTTACGCCATACACAAACGAATTGACCTGGTCGATTAGCTTTTCACCTTCGGATTTTTGGTCTACAAAATTGTAATCACTATTTGCATCTGTTAACAATTCTGAAGATGCATCATCCGTATCCATCAACATTTGTTCCAATACTGACTTTTGCTGAGAAGTACCAGGAGCATTACCATCACTGCCAATATCAAGAAGATGTTGGCTCAATTCGGCAACCGATGCAAATACTTCTTTTGGTTGGACGTTGGACGATTGCGATGACGTATCCAAATCATTTCGCGAGGAGTCTGTATTCAACGAATATTTTTTTGCAAACTTTTTAATAGCTTTAACTTGGTTCAATTCAACATTAAATAGCTGGCTGAGAGATTTGTTTGATGCTCGTGAATTTCCTTGGGTATAATCGATTATTTCTTGTATCACGCTCACTTCCACCTGCAATTCATTCTCCAACTGCTCCAAAGCTGCTTGATAACTCATTTCACTTTATTATCGATGTAATTCTTTTTCAGATTCAAAATAGCAAAATTGCAGCCGTTCTCAATGACTGATTTTTTTACAAAACTACTGAATCAAAATAAATAAAACTCTGTGAATGTGATGGCACACAACCGCTCGTATTGAGTATTTGGCTTAAACTAAATCTGCAATGGGCCACATTTATTCAAATCTGATTCGAAACTTGAACATTTTTCATCGACAATCGAATCGTAACACGAGATAAGGAACACAAGAATTAAGAAAACTCATTCAAAAATCGGCCGCACACCAGACTAAACAAACAAGTCGTCAATCATGCGTTTAATTGGTTTGTTTAGTCTGGAGTGCAGCCGATTATTGATGTTTTCTCTGAATTCTTGTGTTCCATATCGTGTGTTATCGTTCGATCGTGGATGAAAAGAGAATACGATTCGAATGAGATTTGAATGAAAGTGTCACCACATTTACAGTTTGTCGTTTATTTTGATTCAGCTGAATCTCTATACTGCAGTATTGTTGTAGAAAATCAACCATTGAAAACGGTTGCAATTTCGATATTTTGAATCTGAAAATGAATTTAATCGAAAATTCAAATTTCAACTCTACAGTGGCTGCATCAACAAACAATAAATATCAACACAAAAGAATGAAACAAAACAAAACAAAACAAAAAAGACCTTTTCATGACCATCATTTAATCATGCCTTAATCGGTTTGTTTAGTCTAGTGTATGGCCGATTTTTGATGACTTTTCTTAATTCTTGTGTTCCTTATCTCGTGTTACCGTTTGGTTTTCGATGAAAAGTGAACACTATTCGAATTTGATTTGAATAGAATTGTTGCGCTGTAAGTTTAGTTTAAGCTAAATACTTGATACGAGTGGTTATATGTTACAGTTTGTCATTTATTTTGACTCAGTATTGTTGTAGAAAATCAGTCATTCAAAACGGCTGCAATTTCGATATTTTGAATCTGAAAATGAATTTAATCGAAAACCGAAAATTCAAAGTTCAACTCTACAGTGGGTGCATCAACAAACAATAAATATCAGAATAAAAGAATGAAACGAAACAGAACGAAAGCTGAACAAAAAAGACCTTTTCATGACCATCATTTAATCATGCCTTAATCGGTTTGTTTAGTCTGGTGTGTGGCCGATATTTGATGACTTTTCTTAATTCTTGCGTTCCTTATCTCGTGTTACCGTTTGATTTTCGATGAAAAGTGAACACTATTCGAATTGTATTTGAATGAAATTGTTGCGCTGTAAGTTTAGTTTAAGCTAAATACTTGATACGAGTGGTTATATGTTACAGTTTGTCATTTATTTTGACTCAGTATTGTTGTAGAAAATCAGTCATTCAAAACGGCTGCAATTTCGATATTTTGAATCTGGAAGAGAACTGCATCGAAAATCGAAAGTTGAAGACATTCAAGAAAAATACGAAAGATACATGAATAATAAATGACAGTGGGTGCATCAATGAGCAATGAACATAAAGAAAAGAGTCAAACAAAACCGAACGATAGCGAATTAAAGAAGATCTTTTAATGATAAAAAACAACAGTTTCAAATCTGACTATACAATCAAATAAAATCAAATCAAATCGTATGATTCGAAAGAAAAATTACGAAAAGAAGAGAAACTACAATAGATTTATCTCAAAAGAAAAGCGAAAGAAATTCCTATCGTTTTTCTTTCAATTCATTTCGCGCATTTGGCATATGTGGTGGTGGTGATCGGCCATCTACGGTCGATTTTGTAAAATGAATGCGAAAAAGTTTAAGGAAAAATTCCAAAGCGATGAAAAAGAGCACACTCACAGCACTTATGGTGCCATTGAAGGTTTTTTTGACCAATTACGATCAAAAGCAAGCATAGAATCGATAGTGATAAAAAACCATGAGTTTTTAATTGATTCCGTTCGAAAAAAAGGTCTTGCACTTAATTTCGTAACTTGGAAATGTGAGTATGAAAAAGCAAAAAGATAAAGAGGCCTTTATAAATTGTTTAAGGGGTAAATGGCTAAATTTCCATTTTCATTCAGATACAGATCTTAGCCTTTAGAAATAGTCCTGCATATTCTTTCAGATATCGTTCAACATTCAATCTAAAACAATTTTTTTACTAATTGCGTAACACAGGGAGACCAAAAACAAGCCACGCATCACGTTCCGGCGATTTTATGAAAAGATGTGTGACTGTTAATTCTTACCAAATCATCGTCAAAGGATTCTTTGCATTATATCCTGATTTTACCCTTGCAGTAGACATTGGCACCAAAGATCATGACACTATTATGTTTACGCAAAAAAGGGCAGAAGGCGGCCATGGAAAGCCCAGTTACGCACACATACATTACAATCCAAACATAGGCGAAGGAGTAGCAGTCGCTACGCACTATGTGAAGAGAATGAGTACGAATTATATGCTTTCTGGCTACCATTCCCGAGAGGGCAATTTGAATGGGGAATGCAGTTCGCTTTGCTGGACGGAAGTATTTAAATTCATAAGACTGAATTTTAATCCATTCAGCGACAAACGAATCGATCTATGGACCACCGACAAAAAAAATCGGCGCTGGAAATATACATATCTAGAAGATAAAATTCCAGATACAGAAAATGAAGGAATGAATTAAAACTCAATATTATTTCATTTAAATCTCAATTTAAGTTGTTGAAAATTTAAGAACACAAATCGCGATCAAATTATTTAGCAAGAAAATAAGATTATGAAAACATATTTCAAATTGAAATGCATTTGTAATGAAAAATGTATCGTAGAACTCGTTAAGAATTTTTATACGACTATCATTCTCAAAATGAACATAAATTATAATATTCATACTAACTATATAATTTATTTGCATTGTCTTTTATTTTTCATCGAAAACAGTTATACCAATTGTCAATATTAAAAAAATTTGTGAGTATGTTCCCACGAAAAGAAAAGCCAACAGAAAATACAAATAAAAGAAATCGAAGCCATATGAAACATACACACCATTATTAGATAAAAACAGTGATGCATAGTGTATAGCGAATACAACGCGCTGCGTTTTCACTGACAATTTTGACGCATCCCGTCAGCAACTGACGTTATATCAAAGTATTTATTCGCTAGTTATTCTTTATTTTACATCATGTCGAACAGATTAATTACAACGTTTTTCACTAAAACTAAACGAGCCGAGCAACCATCCTTCACCGAAAAAGAAGAAGTAAATTTGGCGAAAAAATTCCTGCAACAGTGTTTAGATGAAGAAAAGGCTTCTTGCAAAAAAAACGAATGCTTAAAAGAAAAGGCTAACTTTGATGAAAAAATTGAACAATTAGAACAAAAATGTGAACAAACCAAGAAAGCAATTTCAACCTGTACAACGATTATAAACGAAAAGGATAAAAAAATCGAGAATTTACGGGAGCTCCTTAAGCGTTCGAAAAATAATGGAAACAATGAATGTTGTATAACATCATTAACAAAATCAAATTCAAAAATTGTTCAAGATTCAGATACTTGCGGCGATAAATCATCTTCATGTGATTTACCGGGGCCGTTATCTAAAAGTACGAAAGACAAAGTAATGGAAGATGCATTGCCATTCGTAAAATTCTCTTCCAATTTCGATCATGGACAACTAGCTCGTTTTCGATCGATTGGCAACAAAAAACCAGAAGATTCCACATTCATTACATCTGTAGTTAATGCTCTTTATGATGATGATTTATCGAGACTTAAGAACAAAACAGTAAGTGGCCGTGGTTTAAAGACTAAGAAAGATCCCGTGACACCTGAGAAACTGAACATATTGGGCAATATTTTTTCGGAGAGACTCGAAATAATGAAGTTGGATGATCCAGAATTAAATGCTCGCAAAAAACGAATGAACAAGCTTATTAAGGATGCAATTGGTCATGCCAATAGAAAATTTGATTTGAAAAAGGTCGAAATGCAAACCAGTTGCCGATACAACGATACTATTTCGAAAAGAATTTAATCATTTTTTTTGTTTCATTCTTTCTTCACACACTCTATTCGTGATTTGTCATAACGATAATGTTTAGAAAAAAATGCAAATAAAAGCGAAAACAAACATGAAAATAATTGTTTGAAATGAGTTTTCATTATCCTTAGTCTTGAAGAGCATAGGTTATTACAAAAAGAGAGAGATAATTTTTGGGCCAAAAGAATTTAATTTAAAAAAAAAAACATTTCTTTTATTCGAACGATAAACAATGAAACGCATATCCACGATGCGATTTATTGCTGAGCGATTTTGCCTTCATTCTTCTTTTTACATTTGTCTTGTTAGTTTAATGATGCTAATGTACCGAATACTCCACTTAGATTGTTCATTTCGTATTCATCCAGTTGTTGGATCAAATGGTCAATCGAAAAGTTCAGGTCCTCGTCTAAAACAGAATCAAAATTATTTCCTTAAATAACAAAAATGAAAAGGAATTAAAAATAGATTCTTACCATCTAGCAAATGCTCTGCAGATGCGCCAAGCTCAATAGCTCCTTGATGTTCCAAACCGTAAGAAAGCGAAAAAACCGTGGCATTTTCTTCTGCTAAAAATTTTTTCAGCATGATTTTCTTGTGGTGAAGCGGAAGATTTTCCGAAACTGGCTTTTCTGGCGATGTAAGGTCGATTACTTCCATCAGATCATCCTCGGATATATCGTCCACATTAATGATCGAGATTTGTTCAGGCAGAGTGCTATTGATTGAAACATTCTGTGGACTGAATTCACTTTCATTTTGCACTGGTTTTGAATTATCGATGGAATCGTTTCGGGTAATGCTATGGTCACGTGTTTTCAATGGCGTTAAGAGAACGAAACAGTTCTCTGTAATGACAAAAAGCCGTTGAAATAATATTTTCAAAATACGTCACTTCAATAGCTTACTGATTTTCAAGTTATTCGTTTTCGATTTCATTTCTGGACTTGTTTCGTTGTTGGATTGAATTTCATTACCAGACCTTTTTTTTCGACTAATGAGCATCTTGCTGCCTTTTCGTGATGAAATTTCATACTTGTACCTTCGCGTGTAGCGAACAAATTTTTCCGTAGCTTGATCTGTTAGCAAAAATTAATTATTCAAGCCTATGTTTTATCGAATTTCCATAAACATGTAATTTATTACCCTTTTTTGGCATCTCGGCAAAATAAATTGAACTTGAAGATTGAATGCGTTCGTGGTTGGTTAACTAATGAGATTTATTTGTATTCACAATTGTCAACTGACCGCAAAGACGTGTTACGATGGATTCAATTTCAACTTGTTGTGAAATATTAAATAGCGCTCCAATACATGCACGCTTTACAATGCCTTACGCTCTTTATATGTGTTTGATGTTGGGCGCATTTGAAATAAACGGCTACTTGGATACAATCTTTTGTATAATCCCACCAAATCAAATATTTACAGAATAATAACAGCTGTATGCAATAGTCTCCTTAATATTTTTCTTTTATTATGTTTTTAATTTACATTGGGTGTCAATGATTTGAAATTGATCATTCTTTTTTGCTAACAGTGTCGAGTGCGTTCCGAATCAATTTACCCAAATTATGTTCTCGTTTACTGCGTTCAGTTGGAGTCAAATAGCTCAATCTTTCGTCATACAAACGTTCTAATATTTGTTTCTTTTCTGGTGACAATGCATTTTTTTGACCTGATTTTGAGCGGCCACTTATTGTTTTCATTTTGAGAATATCCGTCTTTCCATCGTGTAGTTGTAGCAAGGCAATTGAAATTAAATTCGTGTCTTCTTTCTGTGAATCCCCAACCATACGTAATTGCTTCACACATTCCTCCGACAATTCTTTCTCAAAACCCGAATACTTTGTTGATGTAAGTGCTTGTTCCAATTCTCGAATGATGACATCTTTTCGTAAATTCTCGATGAGCAGCGTTCGATAGTTTTCCTTCAATGAAACATTTTTTGCAGACAAGCTGTTCAATTTTTCCTTCCGCTCTTCGATTTCTTTTTCACAACACTTTTCTTCTGCCATGTTAAAAATGTTTCTATTGCTTGAATTATGCGGTGTATTTGATATTTTTTTTTGATAATCAATTCGGTAATGAGTAATAACCTCAAAATCTGATTTAGGTGTGATTCACCGAGCGCGCCAAACGCAATAAAACGCTTTGCACATACATACGCAGTATTAAGTTAAATTGATTGTGCTCTGTGCTCCCATAATATTTTGAAAGGGGAAAAAATGTATTAGTGTCCATTCGAAGAATTTGATTTGATCGTGAGAGTCACATTGGGTATTTGTACTGAAAATTTGTGAGGCCAGTAACAAAAATGTAAGGAATTTATCCGCTCATTTAAACATAGAAAATACTAATATTATTATCATGCAGGACTTTCCAATTCGAATCTCTCAATAACGCCGATGACCTAGCCTATTTAAATATTAGTTTTAATGATGGAATTGATGATGAGAGGAAGTATGTGTTCCCCATAAAACGAATTTTTTCAATAAATTGCTTACAAATGTACTATTTCAGAATTATTCTTCCAAATGTGTCTGTAAACCTAAATGTTAGTTTTGATCTGAACGGTTCCGAAGATATATTTAATGGGTTACAACTCGATGAAAGTCTAGAAAAAAAAAATTCATCGACAAAAGGTATTTTTATTTACGCAATCATTTAGATTAAAAAGTGTTCAAGTGCTGAATATTGTTTTGCAGGATATTTTGCGGTAGAAAAGCAGACTAAAAGAATTTTAAATCACTTTTTGTGTTACAATGCATCTTATAACAGCCTTCAGAGTATGGCTCGAGTCAATAATTTGATGCCACATGCATCCATTCAAGTGCCAGCAACAAAATACAAATTGAAGCGTATCATTGATCCGAAAATTGAATCCGAATTCCTCATTAAATGCGCTTTATGTAAGAATTTTACGCCTAGTTCAAAGAATGAAGTGCAATGCATAGTATGTTCCAGGACGACTAAAACATCGAATTCAGAATATTTCGTCAACATCCCGATAGAGCAGCAGCTGAGAAAAAGTATCGAGTGTCATTTGGACGAAATAATTTCATATCATGCTGAAATTGCGAATACAAATGATCTCATTGATATTCATAGCGGCAAGATTTATGAGAATGCGCAAAAACGATACCCAAAATCGATTATTTTGTCACTTATCATAAATACAGACGGCGCAAAGGTCTTTAAATCGAATACAAAATCATTATGGCTTATTCAACTGTATCAGGGATTTCTTCCGCCTGCTATCAGATATTTTCCAAGCAATGTTCTCATATCGGCAGCTCACTTTGGACCTAAAAAACCAGATATGATTGATTTCTTTCATCCTTTTTTGAAAGAAATTCGTAGATTAACCGATAATGGTGGAATCACGATAATGAAAAATGGTGAAACATATAATTTTATGCCAACAGTGCTATGCGCCTGTTGCGACCTGCCGGCCAAATCCAGTGTTCAAGGAATGATCGGCCACACAGGCCATTACGGATGCAGTTATTGCTTACACCCTGGATTAATGGTACGATCACCTCAAAGTAACAAATCTTTCGTACGTTATATTATAGGATGCAACAATTACAAAACTCGTTCACATGCCGATGTCATTGAAACCTATCGTCATCTGAAATCGCAATCAATTGATGGAATAAAATATGTCAGTTGCATGGTTGCTGCTAAAGGGTTCGATTTGATATATGGATTTTCAATAGACTATATGCATTGCGTTCTTCAAGGCGTCATGAAAAAGTTATTAAATTTATGGCTAGACACCAAAAATCATAATAAACCTTACTATATCAAAAAACAGCATCAAATAATTTTAAGCACCCGTTTGGTTAACCTGAAGCCGGTCTCAGAAATAACTCGCAAACCAAAATCGATATTCGTAAGAGGTGAATACAAGGCAAATGAAATGCGAAGTTTGTTGCTATTTTATCTTCGATTTGCGCTACCTGGACTACTCAGTATGAAGTTTATTGAACATTTTCAACTGTTATCCTCATCCATTTACATATTGTTGAAGAAGAAAATAACGTCTGAGGAACTCCATGATGCGAGCACTAAATTGACAAAATTTGTATTCGACTTCGAAAATTTGTATGGACAATCAAATGTGACAATGAACGTCCACTTGATCTCTCATTTGCCAGTAATTGTTGAAAATTTGGGTCCTTTATGGGCACATTCAGCATTTGCATTTGAAACAAATAATGGGATCGTAGTAAAATCAAACACATGCACACGAGATATTTTACATCAGCTTGCATTCAAGTATACGATGAAACATTCAATTAATACACCAGAAAATAAAGTTGAAAATATATCGCTCGGAAATAAACAGACAATTAGAGCAGAGCAGTATGTTGACACTTTTGAGGAAGCAGGACTGCTCATTTCAAACAACGTCCTAGAAATATACAGGAGCATTTGCATAAAAGGTGTCAAATTTACCTCATTAAAATCAAAAGTGATTTCAACAATTGATTATTTCATCCAAACGCAAGATGGAATAATTGGTGCAGTCTCTTTTTATTTCGTGATTGATTTGACCTTGTATGCTTTTATAAATACTTATCGACTAATAAGCATAAATGATCAGTTCATTCAAATATCCAAATCAGAAAACAATGAAAAGAAGATCATCGATGTATGTGACATTAAAGGAAAACTGCTGTACTTGAAATTCGGGCCTAAAGAATATGTAACATCATTTCCCAATACGTTTGAGAAAACCTAAATTCATAATCAAACATCACTCGTATTTTTCATTTGATTTCACCAATACATGAGAAAAATGTAATTGATTCAATGCATTTTATTTATTAAATAAATCAGGTTCCGACCGACATATTTCGTATTAGAGCTAATTGCGTGAAATTTCTTTGATTGAAAATGATATTAAGTAGTTTCAAAGCTACATTGAATATTGAATTGCTGGATTCTTTGAAATTTCTGAACGAGTTTTTAGCGAAATAGTAGAAAATCACATCGATGAACGGCGGCTGCGATTTTTGACACTAGCATCGTGTTCATTTCGTTCTTTTCGGGTTGCTTCGATCATGTGGATCGCTCTTGCTTTGAGAGCAACAATTCGGTCGAATGCGTCGGCGAGAAACTCATCCATTTCTTTTTTAGCAGCGGATAATGCTTCATCGTGAATATTTGGATTGTAAGCAATGCCAGCTCCTTTCATCATATCAAAATCATTTAAAATGGATGTGCTAAGGGAACGAATCATAACGTTGGCATTCAGATTACCAGTCAACGATTTTAAACCTTTGTCGTCATTGTAATGGGCACGAATTATTTGATTTTCAGTTTTCAGCATAACTGTTTTTCGTAAAATGCGAACACTTTCGAACGAAGCAACCTCTATGGAAAAAATATCAAAATTGACTATCGGCTATCGAAATCAAATGCATTGGAAATTTTAAACTCACGTTTGTTTGAATTAGGCCGATGCACACAAATCAATTTATCAAAATAATGTTTTCGATGTAAATATTTTTTTTAATATGTGTGTACTATCGATATGCACGTTTGTTAGAGGCCGTTCACGCTTTGTAATAATATTAAAGATGACAAGAACATTTTTCATTCGTCTCTGTTTCATTATCGATGATTCGTGATGAAAATGTACAATTTGATACATACGCTTCATAGCGTGCGCTCTTGTAACGCGGAGAGCGCAGAACATAGCGCAAACATAGCGAAGTCTTAGCGCCTTTTTTTTCTGGAGATATAAAGAATCACTTTGAGCCCGTAGAGCGCTTCCATATTCGGACCATTCATTCAAAAACTTGTCGAATGTGGTTTCTTTGAACTGTTCCTGATAGTCCCATAACAGCTAGGGATGATGAAATAACCAAAGAACTATTATGTATACATTTGAAATATATAGAATACACTTACAAGTTGTGGTTTCGCAAAAAAAAATGGAAAATTTTCACGTAAGTCCGTTTCTTTATTGAGTTCTGTTTTTAATGACTCGTAGTCACGTTGTGGGTCCATTACGACATTTTCCATTGATTCGCTAATGTCATCTACATCGTCATTAACTATCCGTGATTGCGCTTGAATATTCTTTCGGCAAGATTTTACATAATTTAAACGTCTAGTAAACCAACCGTGTTCACCAAGTAACAGTTCCTATGAAAATATAAAAAGGTGCTTCATTCCAAAGGCAACTTGATCTTTCTTGATTTGTTTGGTTAGTAGGGTTTCTACTCACAGTTCCATCGCCAATTTCGAACCTTAATCCAGGAAACAAAACGACAGTTGCAGCTGCAGCAAGAGTTTTTTGAACATTAGAAACTTCAACACCAAATGTTTCAATCAAAAAATCAACTATCGTGTTAACAATATTTGTTCTCTGACTGAATGTTAATTTCGGATCTTTTATTAAGAACTTTTCCAACCCCTTCACCCAAAAGTAATTCTCGAGCATCTAAAAAATTGCAATTCATTTTAAAATTATGAAAGGGAAATAAATGTTTTCTTTACGAACCACTGGAGTGATGATTTTTACATCTCGGCTTTGTGTTGTTGATTCGTATTCCACGACCAAACTGAAATCACTTTTATGAAAAGTCTTTACGATACCTACAAAATCTCTTATTGCGATTGGAGTTCCTTTGTGGTCGGTTAGTTTGAAACGTAAGTTCGATCCATCGATAATGCTGATGTTGAACTTTTTAACAACTAAAAAAAGGAAACAAAATGAATTCACTTTCGTAAAAGAGAATGTTCCTTGTTAAAACTTACATTTGTCTTTGAAACTTTCAAACGAAATATCATTCCAATCCAATGAAATCATTTGCGAATCACCTCGGAATGTGGTTCGAACAAAAAAAGGAATTTCATCATCCATAATGCACTCTTTCAACTTTGACTCCTTATTTTTCTTATTTCATTTAAATACGAAGCAACGGATTATATTACTTGTTCACGTTTTCAAACGATCGCATTTGACGTTTGCGTATTAGCAAATGTCTATTCTTTAGAGTGTTACGATGTTGACATTATAATCTAATTATGAATTATTAAGATATTCTTGTTAAATAATTAATTTCACTTTATAATTACGTTGAAATTACCCAAAATTCAGGACTCTGTATTACATTATTTCCTTGTTACGAAATGATACCATGACGATGCGTATTTGAGGTTAGGTTCAAATGACAGATGACATGATATCAGATCTTTCTTAATGAGAAAATAATGTAATACAGAGTAATGAATTGTAGTTTTGAGTAATTTTAACATAATTATGAAGTAAATTCAATCAATTTAAAAAATATCTTTATAATTATGTTGAAATAACTCAAAACTATAATTCATTACTCTGTATTATATTATTTTCTCGTTAACAAAGATCTGATATCATGTCATCTGTCACTTGAACTTAACCTCAAATACGCATCGTCATGGTCTCATTTCATAACAAGAAAATAATGTAATACAAAGTAATAAATAGTAATTTTGAGTAATTTCAACATAATTATGAAGTAA
>GL502403.1:13715-27904 GCA_000149185.1 Mayetiola destructor
ATTGTAACTGGTGTCTGGTGTAAAAAAAATTGTAAAAAAAAATTTAATATTTTCAGGTAGGGGGTCCACCACTCAAAGGTCGATTGAAACTGGTGTAGAGAAATTGAAAAATTTTCAGGTAGGGGGTCTACCACTCAAAAGACGATTGTGTCTGGTGTAGAAAAATTGAAAAATTTTCAGGAAGGGCGCCTACCACTCAAAAGTCGATTGTATCTGGTGTAGGAAAATTCAAAAATTTTCAGGCAGGGCGCCTACCACTCCAAAGTCGATTGTAACTGATTTTTGGTGTAAAAAAAATTTAAAATTTTCAGGCCGGGACCCTAGCAGTCAAAAGTCGATTGTCTCTGGTGTAAAAAAAAATTTAATATTTTCAGGTAGGGGGTCCACCACTCAAAAGTCGATTGAATCTGGTGTAGAGAAATTGAAAAATTTTCAGGTAGGGGGTCTACCACTCAAAAGTCGATTGTATCTGGTGTAAAAAAAAAATTGAATATTTTCGGGTAAGGGGCCCTACCACTCAAAAGTCGACTGTATCACATGTAAAAAGAAAAATTCAAAATTTTCAGGCAGGGGTCCCTACCAATAAAAAGTTGATATTGTATCTGGTGTAGAGAAATTGAAAAATTTTCAGGCAGGGGGTCTACCACTCAAAAGACGATTGTGTCTGGTGTAGAAAAATTGAAAAAAAAATTGTATTTGACATTCAATTTGTAATATTCATTCAATAAAATTGGTTTTCTATTTAATTCGTCACCAAATCGCAGAAATGCATTTAAATATGTAAAATCACTGTGCAAAAATTGGAAGTGCACTGTTGCCTTCTTATTTGCGCGGTCTTTTTGCTTCTCAGTCGAATTATTAGTGTTGCCATTACTTGCATTCTGATTGGTGTCTTTCATAGCTGCAGCAATTTAGCTTTAGAAAAGGATGAACTTACCTTTGCATACATTTTCCAAAATAGTTGACATTCTGTAATGTAACCGATTCGAAAGCTGACACGGCCGCTGGTATTCCCAAATCACGTTCAATGTCATTGCATTGTTCTTTATTGAAGCCCTTCAACTTTGTTAGGTCAATTAGATCGGGACGATATCTACGAAATCAAATTTCGATTTTAGTCTCAATAAATGTCGCAAAATGTGCTCAAAGTAATACAAACCTGTTGATCAAACAACAAAAGACCTGGCCAATGGTGAAACATTCGACTGCATTCTCAATGTTTGTAAAAAATTCATAAGAGCTAAGTTGAGCCTTAATCCATCGCAAAAGAATCGCCGATATCGGAGCAACATCTATAGATGAAACGAAATAAAACAAGAAACAGAAAAAAACTGGAAACAGAAATAGCAATTTATAAATAAATTAAAATATTTTAAAATAGAACATTTTCTTGCTTCGCTAGTTTTTAGTAATGCACAATAACTAGCACCAAGACGTTTGCACGTCGATAAATCAATTTCTTTGGCCATTTCCCCTTGAATAAGATCTTGTAATTGAGCTGTTGCCAATGATATACCTCCGGCTGTGCTATGTTAACCCAAAAATTCTTGGAACCACCGATGCAATTCAGCCGCTGTGCATTTGCTCGAATTTGTCGAATCCAATCACGTGGCATTCTCACTGGTGAAATAGAATACTCACTTACTAATTTTCAGTTTCCGGCTGGAAAAACAATTTAGGTCTTATCGCTCAAAAGTCGATTATATATAATGTAAAAAAAATTTAAATTTTCAGACAGGGGTCCTCAAAAGTCGATTGTATGGAGTCTTTCTTCTTGTATAATAAAATGAAAAAAATGATTTTATAATGATAAATATTGAAATTTAATTTAAACACTCGGGTGTTTTTCGTTTTTCTTTTGTGATTACAAAGGAAGATAATTTCATCAATATTATTGTCATAGAATAATCGAGCTCGAACAAATTTCAAAATGATTTTATGGTGAGAAATATGGAAATTTTATTTGAACACTCGGGTGTTTTTTTTTGTGATTACAAAGTAAGATAATTTTATTAATATTATTATCATAGAATAATCGAGCTGGAACAAATTTTGAAATGATTTTATAGTGAAAAATATGGAAATTTGATTTGAACACTCGGGTGTTTTTTGTTTTTTGGTAATTACAAAGTAAGATAATTTCATTAATACTATTATCATAGAATAATCGAGCTCGAATTTTATGTCAAAACTTCTTCTGGTGTTAGCCAAAAGAAAGTTTCGTCCAATGCAGCTTGGGCTGTGTAGCGTTTGGTTGGAGGCAATTGCAGAAGTCCTTCGACCAATTCAAAAAGATGAGGATAGCCGGATAGTTCTTTCCGAATGCCTTTTCCAACTCGTTTTTTCAAACTTGGTGTGCTTTCGTAGAGTTCCGGCCTAAACAAAGATTCAAAAAAGCAGCTAAATAAAGATTCAAAAAACAACAGACAAAAAAGTTCTCTCACCAATCATAACGATTTGGTGTCCCAAATATTGAAAAGATACATTGGAGTTGGTCATCCCACAATTTCTTTTCTCGGAATAACGAAGAACTAAATGGGAAAGGAAAATTAAGTTGAGTTATTGATGCAAATAAAATCTAATGAGACGGAATTTCTGCTGACCCGTTTGCCATTTCAAAAACGCAGCAACCAACTCCCCACATATCGACCGCGCAATCGTATTCGTACGTTTCTAGAAGCATTTCTGGTGCCATGTATTGCCGCGTTCCTATACCAGTATAACGGTTGTCCCAATTTGGATCCGATTTCGCAATCGCGAGCCCAAAATCACAAAGTTGGACGTTACCATCTTGGAAAACCAACATATTTCCTGTCTTAACATCGCGATGTACGATTCCTTTCCGGTGCATATACACCAAACCACGCAATATTTTCTGTGTGGCAGACATAATCATTCCAGCGCTGAGGCTCGAACCAGAACGAATGTATTTTGCCATATCTGTCACAGCCAAGTCAAAACAAAGGTAGGTATCCATCGAGCTCGTACAATTCTTGAAGTCAACATAAACCCCTTTAAGTGATATAATGTTTTCATGCTTCAAGGTTCTTAAAATGTTCACTTCTGAAACTATTGTTGAGCGATGTAATGATATTTCAGCGAACGGAACAACGATTTTTTTAACCGCGACTTGTGTGTTGGTGGCAATTAAAGTTCCTTTGAGAACTGTTCCAAACTGTTAATATAAGTTAGAAAAATATGCTATAATACATGAGAGGTTTATAGTTCAGACAAAAAAACTCACCGAGCCTTCGCCAATCTTTTTTTCGTTAGATATGACAACGTGCTCTTGAATCTCGGGACTTTTAAGGATGTCATTAATAGTGATATTTGAAAAATCCGCACAATCGAGCTCGCGTTGAGTTGATGGTGGTACGAAAATCTCTGTAGCAATCAATGTCGAACCATATAGAGATGACGATCCTCTTACTGGGCGCAATGTAAAATCGAGCTCGGTTTTTTGGTTTGCGAGAATTGCCTGAACGGCATGATTCAAACGGATATTTACTTGTTGGTCACCATATCTGATGATAGCATATTCTGCCTTGATAACCATTTCTCGAAACGATTGTGGACCGTTCGGCGTGTCTTTTATCAAGTCGCATAGAAATATTTTTCGCAAATGCTCCGATTTTTGGGGATGCGACAGCAAAATTGCTCGGAGCTGGCAATTTGCAAAAAAGTTATCGAACATTTCAATCATTTCAGGTTTGAATGGCGGTTTGACGAATTCTATTCCATACAGATAACACTTATAGCGCCCCCACGGTTCATTCAATATATTTTCGTCTTCAATTGATTTGATTTTGAATTTATTTCGAAAGAAGTCGACAACGACGGACGAATCAACCAACTGAAGCACGCATTTGTTGGTTTCGTCATCGTAGAACTTTATGACCGCACGACGCCAGACATTTCGGTAATAAATTACGAACATTTTATTCAACTTCGGCAATTCCAGATAGGGCCAGTCTGCTACTTTCTCATTTATTTGCCGTTGGAAGTTCTCGTAATTGAGAACGAATTCCAACCGATCTATGATGATCGTGCTTGGATAGCCACGAAGCCAATGAACTGCCCGGACCGCAATGTCTATGATCGGTTCCATACTATATTAATCATAGAAAAATATGATTCAAAAGCGAGCTCGATAAAACAAAGAACTGAGGGGAGGTGGGAATACATTGAGTTATAAAATAGTTTTATGTATACAGCCACACAATATACGGGTGTAAAATGTTAAAAATAAATGTTGCTCATTCGCACTTAACGCGATCTATGTCAACAATGCGGTACGTACATATTATCACGACACTTAATGAACAAAAAACAAAATGATGCAAACGTCAGCCATTATTATAAATGTCAGGCATTGTAGACATAAATGGCGTTAAGTGCGGATGAGCAACATTTCACATAAAATAAATAATCATGAAAATCATTCAATTTTATGTCGCCATTCGTCGCCGATGTAAATATTCGATAAAAATTATTATTTGAGATAATTTGTGATTTTAAATTATCGTAGAACAGCACGGGCAAGTGCCGATAAGAATGAATTGAATAAGTATGGCCTTGGTATATGGACGTCAACTAAGTTTGTGAATTCGATGAGTTAAACATCATCGGACTCAAGATATTTATTCTTGTTGCTATTGTGAATACCATTAAACTAGATGGAATCATCCAAAAATGGTCAAAACGTGAATGGATTTACATTACGCTCAACTTGGAACGACGAAACATGCATATAAAGTCGAATATTTTTTTGTTTTTGATGAATTCATGTAGATAAATATTCACTTCGTAATACAACTCATTCACAATCAAGACAGCCCGGTGACAGGCTATTGTTGCATTGTTTGTTATTTCTTCGATAGGAAAGTAGTATATTTTTGTCTCGTTATTCATATCATTGAGAAGTGATTTAAAACACTCTCTTATCACTCGAGAAGAGAGAAACTTCTGTCTTTCGATTGTAAACTATTTAAAAAAAAAATACTATTATCAATACACTCGAAAGTAGTAAACATAGAATTCGAGTTTGCACCACAGGGCGCCTACCACTCAAAAGTCGATTGTATCAAATGGAAATAGAAAAAATTGAATATTTTCAGGCAGGGAGCCCTAGCATTCAAAAGTCGATTCATTCTGGTGTTGAGAAATTGAAAAATTTTCAGGCAGGGCGCCTACCACTCAAAGGTCGATTGTATTAAATGGAAATAGAAAAATTGAAAATTTTCAGTTAGGGAGCCCTAGCATTCAAAAGTCGATTGTATCTGGTGTTGAGAAATTCAAAAATTTTCAGGCAGGAGGCCCTACCACTCAAAGGTCGATTGTATTAAATGGAAATAGAAAAATTGAAAATTTTCAGGCAGGGAGCCCTAGCATTCAAAAGTCGATTGTATCTGGTGTAGGGAAATTCAAAAATTTTCAGGCAGGGGGCCCTACCACTCAAAAGTCGATTGTATCTGGTGTAAAAAAAAAATTGAATATTTTCAGTTAGGGGGTCTACCACTCAAAAGTCGATTGTATCTGGTGTTGGGAAATTAGTAAATTTTCAGGCAGGGCGCCCTACCACTCAAAAGTCGATTGTATTAAATGGAAATAGAAAAATTGAAAATTTTCAGGCAGGGAGCCCTAGCATTCAAAAGTCGATTGTATCTGGTGTAGGGAAATTCAAAAATTTTCAGGCAGGGGGCCCTAGCACTCAAAGGTCGATTGTATCTGGTGTAGAAAAAAAATTGAATATTTTCAGTTAGGGGGTCCACCACTCAAAAGTCGATTCATTCTGGTTTACGATTAGAATGTTCCGTAAGACAACAATCGAATGGCAAATATATGTGAATTTGAATTCATTTCTTTCCATCGTTTCGATTGCTTTTGTATACCTCAACCATCCACACTTTTTTAATTGTCCCATTTCAATAATCGAACGCAACTGCTCATGACGAAAAATGACAATCGTTTGAATGTCTGAATCAAACTTAATTCCAAAATTCAATGGAAATTGGCTCGGATTTATAATGATCAAAGTGGCGAAAAAATAAAATGAATTTAATTGAAACGAACAAACAAGCCACCTTTTTTCACTGTCTTTCTCCGTCTTTCTCTCCCGGACTTTGTGGTCGCTGGTATCGTTTATGTCAACAATTTCCATTTGAATGAATTTGATTTTTGTGACCAACATTTTTGAGTGAATTCTTCAAAATTCGTTCCGAACATGAAATGGAAAAGGAGCACAAAAAGCGAGAGACAAAAAACGATAAAAATGATAATAAAATGAATCAATTTATTCGAACTGTCTCAGGTCGTGATTTAACAAATGTGTATGATGTTTACGAATGCCTAACATCTGCCTTGTAATTTTTCACGGAACAATTTCCTTTCGTCTAAAATTAGAATTCAAATGAAATAAGCGGTACATGAAAAACGATGATTCACAACAACCAACCACATACAAATACAGAGATAAAATTGTTGGTCTACATCGTTCATAATTAGCTCGGACTTTACAGAGCATAGTTTTAGTTCAATTTATTTTTCATTTAATTGCAGTCACTTGATTTTTAAGTTAATTTCGAATGCGCGTTGAAATAGGCGAATTTTTTAGGCGAATTCTCTAAATGCATCGATGTGTGCGCATTGGTTTCGAGCTGTGTTCGCGTATGTGTTTTTGAGTTTAGTTTACATGTAAACAGCACGATAACAAAAATTTGAATTGGAAAAAATATGTAAATAGTGAAAGCGTAGGCTCTATGTGTCTGTGGTATTCAGAATATATATACACTCTGCACACTAAAATTCATTGACTGCTTTCCTTCTAAATTTTATTTGAACAATTCATATAATTTTCATCTATTCCTCGAATCAGTTTCACCGCGATTCCAATCAACAATTCACAAAGTCACTAACAATTCCATTTCACGGGTGCATCAAACTCAAACATCACAAAAACAATAAACAAAAATGGGTTTCACAAATATTAAATAATTTGTTGTTGATTTCGTGGTTGGTTTTCTTTTTAGTTGCGAAAGTAGTTCAGATTCAGTCAATTATACGAATTTATTTAATCAAAACTAAAAATCAGAATTGATTTCCTTTCGCTTTTAAGACTATAAGTCATTGGCAAATGCAAACACTCATAGACACACCTTTGCCAACAATCCGATCAATGTATTTGTGAACGAAAAATGATAACTACACTATTTCAATCAACCGAACCCTGTTTTTTCTCTAAAAATTCGTTACAATTGATAAAATGCCTGGATGCTTTTCGGCTGAAATAGACAAAAAAAAACGGGAATAAAACGTTTTACGATTTAATGCTCAAAAAATATTGTACAATTGGCCATCACCGTATTGTTTAGCTGAATATACTGATAGGAATTGTCAAACCAACACACACATACACACGTTAACATACAGAAACATCTTCGGGTCATATACATCTGAACGAACAATTCCACATTATACGCCTGTCAAGTTCATTGATTGTTTATGTCTGTGGCTAGTTTGTACTAGCAACTGGCAACTGTCTGTTTCAATGTTTGCGTTTTGAATTTCATTGCAATTCATAATATTGTAAAACACAATGTATGAAAATATCAATTGTATGAAAATATCAATTTAAACATTGTTCTCGACCTCCAAATCTCATATGCATATACAAATCGGGTCAAGTGAATTTTGAGACGTTAAACAATTTCTGTTTTCAAAGGATTTTCTCTTCTCTTCATGGATCGATAACGACAACTAATTACAATATTACCATCAAAACACTCAATGCACACCGAATTATACCTTCCAAAAATATTTTGAGCTTCATGTAGAACAATTCAAATGTCACAAACAATGTTTTTTTGTTTGATTTTGCAATTTTTGATGTGATGCAGTGATAAAAGCAAAACAAAGCAGTTTTAAAATTGTTTCCATGAGTTTTGAGTGTTATTGTTTTCGATTTTTTTTTTTATGTTTCACAACTTGTGCAATCGACTGGCTATAAAGATAAATACTTTTATATGATTCAATTTAAATTATTATCGTTCGTGCTCGTGCTCATACCCGAACCCGGCCCATTTGCCAAAACATTTAATTGTTCTTCCTTTTTGCATTGTTCGCAAATTATTTAATTATTATAATCATCATGATTTGTGATCTTTTTTCCACCTTATTTCTGTACTCCGTACTCCGAACAATGATTTGCCTACAATGTCAACAATTTTCTATATTACAAACGGCAGTGTGATTTCCAACAAAAATTTCCAGACAATTGGGCATGAATTATTTATGTGTCTGGTCAACATTAACGACTTCCAACCAAAAATAATTCCACCAAGTGGATGTTTAACGTTTAACAAGTTTCTCGATATATATTTCGAATCGGAAAAATTGCATACACATTTTGCAGGTTTGGTTCTCATTCAACAAATTGCTGAGTTGGGTGAAAATTTGGAAATTTGCGGCAAAACAATTATATTCATTAAATAAATAGCCGAATTATACGGCACATAACCAGTTGAAGTGAACATTGAACACACATTCAAATACAAAGAGACCAAACATTGATAATAATAATGAGCATGTGACACTGATCACACACTCACACCGATTCACTTCACAAACATTCCTCGTTCGATACACAAAATACTCAAAATACACAATACACAATGTTATTATGTTATTTGCCATGGATAAGAATGTCATCAATTTTTATCGCTTGTGTACGCATTCTTCTTCGAAATCGATTAAACCCACAATTCAATGAACGAATCGATGTGCCAATGTTCAAGCTGTCTCTCTTGGTTCTTGGTTCTTGATTCGGGTTTTGAAATGAATATATATCGCAACAACATGCAAATGTGCATCGAACAAGAAACTTGAATTATTTTTTTTTGTCTTCGATTTTGTTTTTATTATTTCTTCAGCAGCCAACGATCCAGCCAGTCAGTCAGTCAGTCAGACATGAAGCCGAGAGATGATGTATTGTGATCAATGAACGAAGAAAAGGCGTGAGAACGATAGCAAATAAATAAACAAATATGTTGATTTTAATATTGAAAATATGTAGCGCACATCACACACTACACCACACCACACACAAACTAAGCAAATTATAGCAATAGATATGCAAGTGAAAGCGGGATAGAAATAGCTAAATGGATAAAATAAAAGCAAAAATGCCACTAAAGTCATCAAACTGATGGATCTCATGATATGAAAGTCGCAACTGGCTAAGCTAAGGAAATCAGAATACTCACATCAAAATGCGATGCGTATTGATCGTTGGCACATGCGAATTTCATTATTATTCGACATTCAACTCAAATACATAATTCATTTGCGCCGCACTGTTTCTATGTCATACCATAGTACTACCGTTGATTCAAAGATTGTTGTTATTCTAAGTTTAGAATTCATACCAAAATAGAAATTGATTGCTAAAAATAGTTTCAAATTCACGTTTATTTAAATTTCGGTTTTTTCTATTTACCAAATGTTTAATTCAGAACAATGTTTTTTTGTACATCCGTATTGGAATCATTTCAAGTGTTTTACTTTGTGCAGAGCATGTGCCGGTTGAAAATATAAACATTCAAACGACCTGCAAACTATTAATACTGTGAACCAAACTTAACTCCCATTTGACAATCTTATTCATTTCGAAATTGTCAATTCTTCGAATAAATACAAAGTAAGAGGCAAAAAAAACCTTTTCTGCAATTCAAACTCAATTGGATCAATGAGTTCAAAAGGACAATTTTGTTTGAAAAAAATAGTTTAGAATTGTTTCAATTCATTGAAACTTAAAGAATAGAATTTTGTGCATTTTCTGCTATATCAAGCATTATGATTAGAATAAATCGATTGCTATCGGTTTCTAGGTTATGTATCCCAAAAAATAATCTACAATCAGCAAATTTACCAGTTCGAATTTACCAGCCTCGAGTGCATTTTTCGGATCAATTGCCACGAATTAAGAGGCCTGGTGAAGAAAAAGGTCCAATGATGGATCTCATGATATGAAAGTCGCAACTGGCTAAGCTAAGGAAATCAGAATACTCACATCAAAATGCGATGCGTATTGATCGTTGGCACATGCGAATTTCATTATTATTCGACATTCAACTCAAATACATAATTCATTTGCGCCGCACTGTTTCTATGTCATACCATAGTACTACCGTTGATTCAAAGATTGTTGTTATTCTAAGTTTAGAATTCATACCAAAATAGAAATTGATTGCTAAAAATAGTTTCAAATTCACGTTTATTTAAATTTCGGTTTTTTCTATTTACCAAATGTTTAATTCAGAACAATGTTTTTTTTGTACATCCGTATTGGAATCATTTCAAGTGTTTTACTTTGTGCAGAGCATGTGCCGGTTGAAAATATAAACATTCAAACGACCTGCAAACTATTAATACTGTGAACCAAACTTAACTCCCATTTGACAATCTTATTCATTTCGAAATTGTCAATTCTTCGAATAAATACAAAGTAAGAGGCAAAAAAAACCTTTTCTGCAATTCAAACTCAATTGGATCAATGAGTTCAAAAGGACAATTTTGTTTGAAAAAAATAGTTTAGAATTGTTTCAATTCATTGAAACTTAAAGAATAGAATTTTGTGCATTTTCTGCTATATCAAGCATTATGATTAGAATAAATCGATTGCTATCGGTTTCTAGGTTATGTATCCCAAAAAATAATCTACAATCAGCAAATTTACCAGTTCGAATTTACCAGCCTCGAGTGCATTTTTCGGATCAATTGCCACGAATTAAGAGGCCTGGTGAAGAAAAAGGTCCAATTACTTGCAAATCTTTCAAACTATTTGCTTTCGGCGGTATTGTGCTATTTGGTGCTTTGAAATTTTTGGAAGCAAAACGAGATGCAGGTTTGGATCATTACTGATATATATTCAAATAAATATTGAATTGTATGTGTGTTGTCATTCTTTATAGAACGAGAAAAAGAGCGACGAAAGACTATTGACAAAGCAGCGATTGGTGGACCATGGGAATTGATTACAACACAAAGCGATGTGAAAAAATCATCAGATTTTCTTGGTAAATGGGTGTTAATTTACTTTGGATTCACTCATTGACCCGATGTTTTTCCGGATGAATTGGAAAAAATGGCTGGCGTTGTTGATGATTTGCGTAAGTTTTTTTTTGTTAATTTTGAATCGTCAGATGATTTAATAAAATTGAATTTTTTTTTTTGATCGAACTTTAGAAAAGAAAAAAAACCAAATTCAACTACTTTTCATAACGGTGGATCCGGAACGTGATACAAGTGACGTTTTGGAAAAATATATCAACGAATTTTCATCGAAATGGATTGGTTTGACCGGAACCAAACAACAAATATCTGACGTTTGCAAAAAATTCCGAGTTTATTTCAGTGCTGGACCTAAAGATAAGGATGATGATTATATTGTGAGTATTTTGTTTTGTGTGAGATTGCCTTCCTCTCGATGTAGGAACCAATTAAATTAAATTTAATTCGAAATTAATATTAATATGCATATTTCAGGTTGATCACACAGTAGTATCGTACCTAATTGATCCAAAGGGTGAATTCGTTGATTATTATGGACAAAACAAGAAACGAGATGAAGTCACCGATGAAATTCTTTTCGCCGTTACTAAATATAATGCAAGAAATAAATAAATTGAACGAAATCATTCGGGATCCGTTGCTTAACATCAAATTCTAAATAAAATTCAAAGCGATTCGTTCTCTAGTCAAAAATTTGTTTCATTCGTTCGGCTGTTTTTATAATTTCCAATTGAATAACAAACCGATTGTCAACTGTCAATGTGCCGTTGATGTCAAAATTCAAAAACGTGAATCACAGAACAATAAAATGAAAGAATATTAATGAGTGCTTGATTTTCAAAAGGAGCTTTAATTGACACGTTTCCAAAAATTGCCGAACAAAGCCCAGTGTTTCGGGCTGAATGTTTCGTAATTAACGCCAAAAACACATAATGACTATATTAATATTTAAACAGATTGTATTTTTCATTATTTATTCGAAAAAATACAACAACAGGTGGATCCGACGACAGTGCCCACAACAAATAAATATTTAATGTATATCATTATTTGCACTTGTTTATCCGCGGCACTATTCAAAGTCAAGTTGATCAACAACATTTATATTAGTTAATTTTTTTTGCACTATTAAAGTTTGAGGGAGAAAAAAATCAACAATATTTAATATTGAATGCAATTCAGTCAATTTTGACGGTTGAATTACAATTCACATTTCGTTTTTTAAAACCTCAGCAAAAAAAACTGCTCCATAGTTGCATAAAACGATCAAGTGCAAAAAAAACACGAATGGAAGTAACGAAAATAGTCATTCAATTGATAACCATTCCAAAACACGGAATTGTAATTTAAAATGATAAATGTCATCGTTAATAATAAGCTAAAATATACTATCAATTTACGAATGACTGATGTTTAGGCACGAGACTTTGGAATTCTGCGAAATAAAATGGAATACAGTTTTGAAGAGGCGAATTTGATGAATGGAATCGAATGAAACGAGACAAAATATCCCTAGTTCGAAAAAAATCAGAAATTCAATAAAAACTTGAATCGATTTTATCTAGACCTTGATGAAATATAAACTCAGATACACCGAACGAAAACCACATTTTCACCCAAATTGTTTCGTTTGAGTTTTTTTTCCCGAACAAATTCGATATTTCAAAATTCACGGTCGTTGAAATGAAGACAATGAGACAAATAAGCTCGAAATTATCAATAATTATATCTATTTTTTGCTTACCTGGACGATAATATGGCTTTGGTTCAAAATGGAAGGTGATTCGGCTTATGCTTAAATGAATTGATTTAGAGCCATACGATAATACAATTTTTATTTTGATCTCCAAATAGTGGAGCGAATCGAACGAACGAAGCTATTTTTCGTAGATTTGTTGCGAATTGACTTGATCACGTCGAATTCGTCGGCGTATGAACAATTTCGAATACTGGAAAGATTCACTCAAATGGCTTCTTTTTTTTACTCTGTTCGGCAAAATGAGAGTCAACAAAAGAACACTTTTTTTTCTGCCAACTTCATCACACGCACACACCGATACATTTAAATTACACTCACAAAATACTGTTTATGTTGTTATTCTCAACCAAATAATAATTGATAAAAATAATTTTATTGTAATAATAGAATAACTTCTCGAGCTCGCTTTATTTTTAAATACGCTTCAGTAAAATAGGAAAACGAAAACATATCGAAGAGTAATGACAGCTAACTGATCGTCCATGTTTGCAATGAGAGTATCAGTTTTATTCACCACGTTTCAAACTACTGCGGTAACACTTTTAGTGTTTCTTTTCGATTGTGGAAAGACTTTGAACAGTTCTCTGTTCTTGACAGCAATCAAATATTCTTTTTAAAATCATTTGCGAAATGCGTACTTTGCAACAAATCGGGTCGATTTTCTCATTTAACATTGAATCAAAGTTCATCGTCTAGAATGCAAAAGGATTTCATTAAATATATTGTTCATCTTATTTGAATTGCAGCTATTAGTTGTGTAAAAATACAAACAAAATCACAATGTTGATGATTGCCGTGGTAGTTTTGCTATGATATGTATTCGTGGTGGTGTATATTTCAGGCGATTAAAGGTTTCGGTAACGGCCATCTGTTTTTAGCAGACGAATGTTAGGAAAAATTCAAGTTCGCCACAGCAACAATAATAAAAGATGCCTAGTAGATCGAGAGAATTAAACTTAAAATTCAGTAAAATTTATTTCATAAATAAAAAAGCATCGTTTGTCCAAAAAGAAAAACATGGTTGCATTTATTTGATTTTATCACTTCAACAGTATTCGCTCTTCTCAACCAAATATTATAGAATAACTTTTTTGAAATTAAACTGTCTCTTTTGGATTAATTCCACTTCAATAAGTAGTTCAGTGAATGAAATTTTTGGGGAACGGATATAAATTCGAAGAAATCTTGAAATTCGTTTTTTTCCAACAAAATCACCACGGATTTCCAAAACAACAATAAATGTCAAAATCAATGCGTAGCAACGCAGCGCTGCCAGCTACTCATACCTCAGATGTACAACGCATTCATACCATCTAGATCGTACTTAATTTCTGAGCTCTAATTTTAAAGCCTGCTGAGTTTG
>GL502405.1:4736-16078 GCA_000149185.1 Mayetiola destructor
CCTCCCTCCCTCCTCTCTCTCTCTCTCTCCTCCTCTCTCTCTCTCTCTCTCTCTCTCTCTCTCTCTCTCTCTATATATATCTGTCTGTCTATTTAATGGTATGCACTAGGCATATGGCATACGACACCAGTACACACAAAACACATTTTGTCATTAGACAGTTAGTCGACAATGATCCCATTAAATGTTTGCAAACTTCGAAAACATCAAAACAGAAGAGCAAACGGAGAAAACGTTGTTATTTGTTGTACACTGAATTGCGAATAAGCATAATGATGATTGTTATGCGTGCATCAAACGCATGAAAAAAACGGCAATTTTTCAATCAAAATAAATCTTGCGCACAGTCGTTTTTTTGCGTTGCATTGTAAATTATAAATTTTAGAAGCAGCATCTGGTTCGATAAATAACCAAATAAAACCACTTAATGTCTATTTTCGGCCTCTCAAGAAGCATTTTCATTTTCATTCTCTTATTTATTCTTGTGTTGCCATTTGCCAGTCCGTACATTCGAAATTGCAAGCATGCAGATGATTTTCGATTATTTTTTCGAATTTTTTTTTTCTTCTCACTTGATAAATAATGCGCAAAAAGGAAAAAAGAAAAAAATAAAACAAACAAAATTCTCAATTTCAATTGGTGACCCGATGATGAACGATGAACACCAGAGTTTCCTGAAAACACAAACATTTTTATGCACCACAGGGTGCATTACTACATTTGGTATAGTTTGTTTTTTTTTTTTCGTCTTATCACTTTTTAACTAACTTCTCGAACTGCAATCGATCTGAAAATTTGGATTTATGTAGATTTTGGGCAAATTTCGTGTCTGAAAATATTGCGAAAGCACCAGCTGTATTCCAAGGAGCCTAAATCCTGGTTTAAGTGGATTCTTTAGGATGTTTTTGTGATTTTATGGATTTTTATCAAAAAAATTTGGGATTTTATCAGGCCAGATTGAAGCTGGAGCAAGTTTCCACAATGCTTCCTAATTGAGAAGCCACCAGCTGTACTCCACGGAATCTAAATCCTGGTTTTAGTGGATTTTTAGGGATTTTTTTGAGGTTCGATAGGATTTTATCAGGAATTTTTGGGATTTCATCAGATTTGATGGAAAGTATGAGAACCTTTATGATGCTTCCGAGTTTGGAAGCCACCAGTTGTACTCCATGGGGTTCAAATCCTGGTTTTAGTGGATTTTTTTTGGATTTTTTGGAATTTTATGGGTTTTCATCAGGAATTTTTGAGGTTTCATCAGGTCTGATGAAAATTTAAGAATTTCTCATTATACTTCCTAATTTGAAAGCCACCAGCAGTGCTCCACGGAGTCTAAATCGTGGTTTTAGTGGGTTTTTAGGGATTTTTTTGAGGTTCGATAGTATTTTATCAGGAATTGCTGGGATTTCATCAGGTCTGATGAAAATTGTGACAAGTTCTCATACAATTTCAAAATAATTTCAAAAAAAATATACTTTTAATTCGGATCGATTGAAAACGACTAAGTTTTTGATAACACTAATAAGTTTGGTACCACCTGTGGTGCATATTTTTGAATTCGATACGATCGAATTCAGCCTTGTTTATTTTTATTTTATGATTTGCATTTTTGTATGTCGATTCATCAAATAGATTCTCACAGCAAAATAACACTCAATTAGTCGAACTGTATTTGAAATGGACGAGCTGCTTCTGCATACATACACAAATCTATGTAGTAAATGCGATTCGTGCATTTCGCAATCGAATCGAACCATATGCAAATTTACAAAATTACATCATTAAACATGGTTAAAAAATGCATTTAATTTGTGCACCAACGGACCGTTCGATCAAAGATCAAAGCCCGTTATATTCATTGCCAATTTATTTGGTTGACGATTGAAATCAAATTGATGAGCAAAATTTCTCTTTCACTTCAGCATTTTTGGTGTTTGTGTTTTGTAGAAGAAGAAATAAGTACCAAAATCTGTTCTTGCCAATATTGATCAGCAAATCGAATGCGTTACTAAATCGAAAATTGTGAAAAACAACAACACAATTTTTAATTCTTTGTTTTTGTTGTACGTCTCTTATTTGCATGGTGTCGAAAAGAAAAAAAAACCACCGCACATTCAGAATATCTTGTTCGAATGGAATGACTCATCGCTCGTTCGATCGGACACTCAAATAGCTGGGTAAATGTTTCACTTTTCTTTTCTTTTCAGCTTTTATTATTTGTACAGGTTGCGTGCCAGAATACTTTGCCTAGAAATACTCACAAAATTTATGTCAATTCATTCGAAAGTTCCACACCACACATTTTTCGAGTAAGATGTTTCAGATTTCTTGTCCGACAACTATTGTGTGCTATACATTGATTTGTTTTTTTCTCGATTTTTTGCATGATGTTATAACGAATAGATCCAAATGTCAAACACTCGTGCCATCGTTACGCATTTTGTGGCCGATAAACAACCGAGACAAAATTATGAACAAAAGACAAGGTTATTGTTGATTGGTGTCTGCTTTCATTCTGGTTACGTACCTAAAGGGGTGAGAGGTGGTATAGCCGTTCGCTGCCCTCACTGAAATTTTGGTGACTTTTTTGAGACGAATTCCCCCATCCTCCCTAGAAATTTTTGAAAGTCTGCACCTTGGCCGCCTCCCCAAAATAAAAACCCTGTTTACGTTGCATCTTTCATTTCGTTGTATTTTTAATGAAAAATGTTTCGAATTACGATTTAAAATTGACGAACCGATTTTCGATCGTTACCAAGAAATCTCGAATCTGCGTGAAAATTACGTGAATCCTCAATTGGAATATTCATATTTCATTGGTAAATCATTTGTTGTTTATTTTAACGTAATCGTTCTATTCCGTTGCAGTCCGAACATTAAAGTTTTCAGAAGTATACTCAACGATCGACATGTACTTACCATTAAAATACGCAACTACTAACATTTCGTTTGGTTTGCATTGGGTGAATACCATAAACCATAAACAACACATGTCGAATCCGGTAACCATTCATTGATGATAATACAAAAAAGATGGAACTTTTGAAAACAAAGCCAAATGAAGAATGAGCAAAAAAGAAATTCAATTAAACTTATTTTCATAACATTTCAAATAAGAAATCGAATATTTCCTAATCAAATTCCATCTGGCGGCATGCAACGTTTGCTGATAACAAATCCATAGAATGCCATAAATGCGAATCAAATTGCTCCCTGAACAACAATGTACATGCAAACAAGTAAAAACAAACAGACAGATTTACGTTTGAGATTAAAAAATAAAATGAAAATCATAAAACCAACAAGAATGACAGAAAAGGGCAGAAACACGAGAAAATTTTAAGATAAATCGTTTGGAATGCCTCGATTGTTTGCACACAAACAAAAGAGAAAAAACAACCAACAATAAGTATCGAATACGAATGTCGGACACTATTACGATGCGAATTTTTAGGGAAATAATAAACGATTTGAAACATATAGAATATTTTCGAATAAAAATGTATTGATAATAATTTATGTGAAGTCCTTTGGTTCTAAATATTAAGCCGTTTGGTAAGCAAAGCACCAAAGACGAAAATGATCAGTGACGATCCGATTCATTTAAACAATAAAAAAAGTGAGACTCTCACAACAAATTATCCAAGGAAGCCGCTTGATGATCACTTTTAAAAGAAAGAAAAAAGGAGTATCATTTGCTGAGAACAGAAGCTCGTGCACTGCTCGGTAAACCTTCTGGAAATAGTGACCACTCAAGTTGGACCACAAATCTTCAAAAAGTGAACCATTTTCAAGTTATTACGGAAATTAAATATACGGTTCCATTCATATTCTAACAGTAGACGGTAGACGTAGTTTTCAATGGAATTGAGGCTTTATACTGGGGACTCCAGTGCAACAAGTGTTCAAAAATTGTCAATTTTCGTAAACCTTCCAAATCTATTCCTTATTTTTTGGAAATCAAATCTTCAATCTGAGAAGAAGTTTCACTACGATTTCACAGGTCAATATTTCGTGTGAGTTATGCGTAAAAAATATTTTTGTTTGAAATTATTCATCAAGCATTACTATCGAGTCTCTTGTGAGTGTATATTAGACTTCACATTGCTCTATTCCACACTTTCTAACCATAAGTCAATTGAATGGCTACGTTTCAAAAGTGGTGTTTCTTTTTTCCGTTTTTTCTGGTAAAATATCACAAAGGAAACAGTGTTCTGATCTGTTCGGAACAGATATTGGAAAAAAATTAAATAAAAAATCTCGGAATGATCGCTACGGATGAGTTAATTTTATTGATGATACAATATATCAGTAATATTGTAGCAAAACGATATGCACGATTGTTAATCAACATAATCGAAGCGGTTTGTAACAAATATTATTTAAAACAAGAGTTCTATGAACTTTCTTTTGACGAAAACATTTCAATTAAATTTTTTTTAAATTAATACCAGAATTTCATCGAAATGATAACAGATTTTAGAATCGATGATTCCAGTTTTCAGTATCATGAATATAAGATGTTTGAATTTTCAATTACATGGTTTTGGAACTGCTACTGGAATTATAGTGTTGTTATTACAAAAGCTGAAATTTGTGTTTTCCTCAAACTATAATTAATTAAAAATAATTAAATATTTAAGGAAGTGATATTATTTCGGAACATAATAAGGAAGCTTACGTTAAATAAAAATAATTATCATTTAATTATTCAAATCGCGGAAATACAGGGTGAAATTACTACTTTCTAACCGAAAGATGTTGAGATGCTCTGAAAATTCACAAAAATACTTTGAATTTTTTTAGGCTTTTTTAGCAGGGTCATCAACGTCTGACTTTTTGGTCGAAGAAAAAAAAATCCAAATTGAGGGTTTGGGTTGCTGATCATGAACTTGATAGTAATTTTACTTTTCCTCTATTCATTTACCACAATAGCGTGGTATATGATCACTTCCAACCTTTTAAAATACCTGAAAAATCGAAATTCAAAAAATGGATTTATTAAATAAAAATAATTATCATTTAATTATTCAAATCGCGGAAATACAGGGTGAAATTACTACTTTCTAACCGAAAGATGTTGAGATGCTCTGAAAATTCACAAAAATACTTTGAATTTTTTTAGGCTTTTTTAGCAGGGTCATCAACGTCTGACTTTTTGGTCGAAGAAAAAAAAATCCAAATTGAGGGTTTGGGTTGCTGATCATGAACTTGATAGTAATTTTACTTTTCCTCTATTCATTTACCACAATAGCGTGGTATATGATCACTTCCAACCTTTTAAAATACCTGAAAAATCGAAATTCAAAAAATGGATTTATCAACATCAAAAAGTGAATTCCAAGTGCTGCTTGTTGCACATTTTACGTTCAATATTTATTTATCACGATGTAATTCACGAAGGTGTTGGTTTTTGAGCATCCTCGGTTCATGAAATTCTACAGTGGAATCTTGCATGGGTGAGAAAAAAATGTGAATTTGTAGCAGTGTGTAATAGTTGAAGGAAAAAGTGCTTTTCATTGATGGATATGATACTCGTGTCTCGTTTCTGGATTCTCGACACGAAATGCATTCGACAAGTTATTCGAAATGAATAGCATTGCAAATGCATGTAAAAACCACAAAATACTAATAGGCATTGAAGAGACGGTAAATTAAATTATAACACAAAATCAAAATCAGTGAACAATTGATTCGTTTAAAAGATTTCGGTCATAATCTTGAATAATAAATGGCTCGTGTAGCCTCATTGAACAATTTATATTAATGTATTTATTTTTTTATCTCTCTTTCTTACTCCTCTTTTAGTTTGAAAGAAAAAAATAAAGTCGTCCGCCGATGTCATTATTGTGCTACAAAATAAAAAAAGTTGTTTTCAATAATAATAATTTTAGCGCTCCACTAAAATTATTCGGTTTTTTTTTCTTCTGTTCTATCAATTGAAACGGACTCGTTGTTGTACCATATACTTTTTTCTTTTAGATTTCTCCTTCAAGCACAAAAGTAGTGCATCGCTACTTTCGTCGAATTTATTTTCTTTTCTCTTCTTCTGGTCATTTCGTCCTTACTTTGAATGACACACAGCAACACGGCGTTTGGGTCAATCGAATCAATAATTTCTTTAAAGGTTTTCACGAGTAGTAGTAGATATCTTAAGCTGTAATTACAAACGTGCACATCAAAAATTGGCCTTTCTCCAAATTTTTCAAGAAGCTCCATCTCAAGATCCGGCCATCCAGTTATGATTGTTTTCATAAACAGGTTCCATTATTTTCCGAACACATTTTCATAGCATTTTATGGGGATATCTCCTGTCCTTTTTAAACGAAATTTGGACAATGGTGTGGGTGGACAAAATTAGAAAATAATCAATGTGAAAAAGATCAATGTTTCTGAATGCCCTCCACTCTTATGTTTATCGGAAAATCTACATATAGATCCAAAATTTCCGGTTTATTTAGTCACTAGAAATTGTCTGAGAGCTCGTTCGAATTGGATACGACGGAGTTATTATACGGCCTCTGGTGCATATAAGTGAATTGGGTACAACTGAACTCTGTCATTCTCTTTTACACATTCGCGGCTAATGTGTACATATGTAATACATACTATAATCCGGGTGAAATAAATGAAGGAAGTGATATTCGATTTCCTGAATGACAGCACCTCATTATAATGAGTGGTGTCCCAAGGAATCATTCTTTCTTTTTATTATTATTTTTTTTCTTTTTTTCTTTGGCTATTCATGTTTTCATCGACAATATTTGTCATGTTCTTTTTGTGTTTCTTTTTGTCGGGTGTGAATATACGATCAGAAAAGTTTTCTTTTTTTTTGAATCGAAATCAACAAAATGTAATCAAATTGCAAATCCAAGACCAAAATGCCTAAATGACGATGGCAATTGAGAACTTGCCGGATTTATGATATCTTGCGTTGTAAAAAATGAGCCGAAGTTTTGCCCCAGCCAAAAAGAAAAGATAACACATCAATATGTTCATCATCATTGGATAATAATAATTATTTATCACAAAACATAACGTATAAAGTTACGCAGTGTATATTCTGTATTCGAAATTCGAAATCAATAAACAGACGCTCCAAATAATGTTTGCACAGATAAAGCGAATTTTTTGTTTACCGCATTCCAATCGCTGGAAATTTTTTTATAAGATTACATCAGTCACAAGTATTAATTCATTTGCACTCTTTTCACTCATGCCATTCAGATTTTCAATTTCTTTTCAACTTGTTTGTTTTTCTGTTTGTGTTTATTTTGTACTTTCGATTTATTTTATGCTCGATAGCGGGAGTAAGGCTAATGCCGTGCTTAAGCCACACCAGCCATAGTAAAAGTATCAGGCAAGTGACGTGATATTTTCGCATACTCTTGCAATCTTACGACAAAAACATGTGTTGTATGGTTAAAAATGAAGGTCAACATCGACATGCAATACAAAAACTCATATACACACTTGTTCCATTTTCCATTTGAGCATGTCTTGATTATGAACAACAACAACAACAAAAACGTGTCAACTTTCAAAGTCAACCAGTATGAATCTACCTTATCTCTTATTAGTTGTGTTTGTTTTGGGCTACACACTTTTTATTTTTTTTTTCTCTGGCTAGAATTAGTCGGGTTATTTTATGGGTGAATACGGAACTGCGTCTTTGATATGGTAATAAAACTGTTGCACATCCTAATGTTAATTAATTTGAAGCAGCTCTTTTGATGAGATCGAATCCAAGCATGTTTTGTATGAAACAATATTGTGACATCATTAATTTATGGATTGGATAAATTACCATAACAATTATATTTTATAAATGTGTTGGTATCTCTCAAGTATTACTCTGCACTATACAGTTTACATGCATGCCGTTCAGTGGCAATGATCGGTCGTCCACAATCATCATTATTGTTTCAATCTTTGATAAAATTCCATATGATATTTCAATATGTAAAAGTGACCAATTGGATTCGTCCATTAAATGTAAAAGACAACATTGGCACCGAAAATCTATTACTCATTATGTAATACAGTATACGCTTACTAGAAAAACCATGTATTTTTCGCCGGTATCCAGTGGCCGGCCATTTGCAACATTTTTTTTTCATCCTTCCCATAACCACTATCACAGTCACATTCATGCTGAATAATGATAAGTAGATCTCATGTCTCATGATCGATGTGCAATGTGACGTGAGTTTTTTAACTTTCAAAATTGGTTGATGTCAAATATCTCTTCTATGCACTTTTTTTCCAAAGGTGTTATCGTTCGACAGCATTTATTTAGCATTTATTGTTTGTATGGGACTCAGGGTGCCAAGGCAATTCAAGATTTCACTTTTTCGATTAAATGATAAAATACTCTGCCAACTAACTGTTGCGCTTTTGTTTTTTGCAGTGACAAATCGATAGCCAATTTAGCAAAAATATCACCTGTAAATATTTCACACCCCCAGAACTATCTTCTACTTGGCTAATTTTTTAATTTCAATGATCGTCATCGATTTTGAAATTTTAGTGAAATCGAAACGTAGCTAATTATTGTTTTACTCAGAAAATATGCTGGCCAAATTTTACTGAGGTCGGGCACCGTTAACACTATAGTGTATCGTGTATATATCAAAATGTGACCACAAAATAGTTCAAGAATGATGAAAGATTTGTGTGGAAAAGAAAACATTTCGACTTATTACTTGTACTACCAATGAGTCCTACCAATGAGCTCCCTACGCATGAAAATTTCACAAACACAACGAGACATGGAATTGAATTTTTGGAGACACAAAAGCAATAAAGAAAATGCAAAAAAGGAAAAAAGATCACATTTTCCAAATTTCTTAAATAGTAATTTGTTCTTTATCCATGAGAACTTAACTAGTTATGATTGTGAACGTTGTGTTGAGGGCCTCAAAATTCGAAATTCGAAAAAAATGCGTTTATTCTGAATCGGTTTCAGTTCTGATTGATGGAGAAATGATATTTATTTATTTTTTCTCGGAAAAATGCCAATTTGAGACCCTTGAGAAAAAAAAATGATAGCAACCCAACAATATTTTCGCAAGTTTTCTCCCAAATACCGTACGACGATAAACAAATGATTTGATTGATGAGAAAAAGATCTTAAATTTTTATCGCCTTTTTCTCAGCAACTTTCATTTTTGCATGTTAAGACCATACTAAAAGATTTCGTCAAATATATTTTGACCTGTATCGAGGTTTGTGTGTGGGCCAAACCAATGACCTTGATTTTTCCATTAAACGACATAAATCTAATCATCAGCTTATTTCCAATTTCTATATTTGGTGGTATTAATGAATTATGCTTTTCTATTTAGTGTTAACATTGGCGTGTAGCAGAAATATATTTTTTCACTTTTTATTTAAGATTTTCTCTTCATGTTCATGACAAAATGTCGAAGCATTGAAGTTCATTATGTTGATTCAATTTCAAAAAATCAAAAAAAAAAAAATAAAGAAGAATAATCGAGCTCAAACTAATCCAATAACTCACAACAGAATATTAATTGAAGTTAACCGTGTTCTCATTAGACGATTACGATTAAGAGTGTCTTCCGAACATTCCATATTTGCTTTCGCTTTTGCAATATTACGCACCATTGAAATTGATTTGCAAATTCAAGTTGAATCGAAACAATGTGCTTACGAAAAATAAAACAAAAAAAAAATAAACAAGATATCAAGAATTCCATTCAGGCAGCTGTTTTCCTATGCCGAACATGATCAAACTATCTATTGTTGTATTCAAAGGTTTGCCGTAAGATAAAAGCTAATTGATTATTCTAATTATTATTAACACGTGCTATTGGATAATCATTAATCATGCACACAGAGGAACGTATGGTTTTCTTTTTACCAATTTTTTTTTAAATATTTATTCACTTAGGTATATACTATTGGTATACTGTATACGGTATACCCAAAACCGCCTGTGAAAAGTCGATTTTCAGCGGCCTACATCCTACATCTCGAGAGCCATGAATGCCAGAAAATTCTCGATTCGATTTTCATAAATGGGACCATACTAAGATTCGATAGAAACCAGGTTGATTTTGAGATATTATTGAAAAAAATGTCCCATAAAAGCTGAATATGAAAAAAATGTTTTATTAGACTTGAACATGAAAAAAGTGATTTTTTAAAGTTGAACATGGCATGTTCAATTCTAAAAAATCTTTTTCTCCATGTTCAAGTCTAATAAAGAGTCGAAACTCTTCAGCCGGGAAATTCTCAAATTTCATATTGAAAATTTGATGATATTTAGTGCTCATTTAGTGCTCTTTAGTGCCACCATTTTCAGATTTGGTGCCGCTCATTTTAAGGGGGTTCCAGGGGGTCCCAAATGGGAAAAAGGGGCGGAGTTTCAAAAAAAAAATTCTTACACTTTTCAAAACAAATAAACTGGACCACGATTTAGTGCTGAATTAGTGCTCTCAAAAAAAGGGGTGGATCTAAAAATGCTCTGGAATGTTCTAGAAATTGTGTGAAAGAGACAGAGATATGTAAGAAAGAGATAGAAATATGTTCTGGAATATTCTAGAAATTTCGAGAAAGAGACAGAGATATGTAAGAAAGAGATAGAAATATATTAGAAAGAGATAGAAATATGTTCTGGAATGTTTTTGAAATGACCACGCGAAGAGGGTCAAAAGCAGCTAGTTATAATTATAATGATGATGGAGATACCGGTGATTATCGTACAATTTGACTTCAAATGGTTTTGCTGTTGTTTTTGTTGTAAAACACTTCAATAAGTTTTACTATCTCAGCGCAATTCCAGCGCAAATCCAGCGCAAAGGGCGAAATCGAAACAATTCGAAAAATCTAAAAAAATTAAAAAAAAAATGGGGCCGCACTAAATGATATTTATTTTGGTCAAATGATAACTAAAAATGACAATTGATAACTAAAAAAAATAAATGGTTTTAAGGATTAAAACATACTTTTCCGCACTGTTTTCAAAATTTTTAATAGTATCTGAATTGAATTTTGCTTTTTCACGCGTTTAAGACGATTTCCAATCAATTGGCAAAAATTCCATTGATGTATAGTAGACTGGGAGAGTGTTATTGGAATAACCAACAACGACTATGACAACGACAACGACGACACTCAAAACCGTTGACGATGGCGGGAAAGTGAAATGCAATAGGAAACCCTTGGAAAAAATTTTCTTTTTCAAAAAAAATTGTTTTTCTACACGTTTAAGACGATTTCCAATCGATTGACGAGAAAAAAAATTCGAAAAAAAAAATTCAAAAAAATTTTCGATTTTTTTTTCTGAAAAAGTGCAAGGGGGGACCCTTGGGCAAAAA
>GL502405.1:39608-50576 GCA_000149185.1 Mayetiola destructor
AATTGAAACATTGGACAAATCAATTCTTTATTTTTTTAATCACAGGAATGAAAATAAAAAAAAAAATTGGATGAAAAGGAAGGAGGAAAAACATTAAAAATTGATTATAAAAGAGAAATTTTATTGCAAATAAACGAACACAATTTAAAAAAAATCGATGCCTTACAATTTCATTTTTTCTCACCCATAACACACAGGAGTTTCAAAACTTAAGGTAAAGACAGAAGTTAAAAGCGATTAAAATCAAAAAATTGTCGTTTTCTTTTTCGGTCAAAGTTCAAATGTTGAACGTTTTATTCCTTTTTTTTCTCAAATTAAAGGTTTTTATCATCATCGTGTTATTATTTCTAATCTAAACCTGAAAACATCTCTACTTAATAACCATTCAACTGATGGCCTACCGTTTAAAATGACTACTGACTACGATGTCAAATTGCTACACTACGTTCTTTTCGATCTTTCCAATGTATTACGCTTTGGCCAACAATGAACACGCGCATGCTTAACACTTTTGTGCTTTCTCCTCTCTTTCCATTTTTAGATTTCAATTTTCAATTTGTTCGAATTTCGAAACAAAGTGTTGTTAGATTTATTTCTCCGATGATGACTTCTTGTTCAGTTTATATGACCCCGTTAGTTCATCATTTGAATTTAACAATTTTTATAACGCTAAAGTTCCTAAAATGAGATTAAAACTTTCGTTTCCATTAAAATAGTGTTCAGTTTTATGTTGAAAATCACATTGTCGTTTGTCCTTAATTAATGTAGTATCAATTAATTTTCTTTACATTTTATTGTTGAATGTTCAATGTTGGGTGAGTGTGTCTGTATATGTTGCACGTTCTTTAAATGGTTTCCATAGTTTTGTAGGATTTTATATTCGATTATGGATGATCGAGCGTTTATTTGCATATTCAATGTGTTTTTATATTAAAGCAAAGGGCGGCTATGATAAGTACATCGTTGAACGCTGTCGCCGAAAAAGTCAAATTAACAATTTTACACTTATCATTTCAATAGTATTTGAGACATTTATTATTACTAGAGGAACCCAGCAGCCGAAAATCGACTGCATTCTAGAGAAGTTAAAACAGAGTCAAAACATATGATATATTTTGGCATCACACTCATTTGGAGACATATTTCATATTTTTCCAACATATCAATAGAAAATTTGACTCTAATGTGTGGAATTTGTCTGTAATATGTGTTCTGAAACTTAAAACGCCCTCTAGCGGCTTTTAGAGGCAATTTTTGGGCATTTTATTGAAAATTATGTGCACCGAAATAGCCCACTTTGTTAACCCCCGGCCCCAAAACGACCGCTTCAACGTAGGGATCCCCCCACCACTGACCCCACAGGAGAACTAATCCTCCACACGAAATTCAAAGAAAAAAAATGGTTACCATGCGCACACAAATCAATTTTTTCTCAAAACTCAATTCAAATTTGATACATTGAATGTCATCATCAATAAATAAAATGCCAGCAGACACAGCGCTGCTGTTGATATTGACTGCCAACGGTCAAAAATTTAAATTGAGTTTTGAGAAAAAATTGATTTGCGTGAGCATGGCAACCATTTAGCCTTTTTTCGATTTAAAAATTTATGATATTGAAAAATCATGATATTGTCAAATCCATACATACATACGCAGTACACTCATCACCGACTCAGTGAGCGCGCGAAATATATACGATTCTCACTGAGTCGGTGATGAGTGTGCTGCGTATGTGTGTATGAATTTCAAAACATTAAATTGTAATAGCTATAGCAGCACAGCGCTGCTAACGATATTGAACCTTATTCAACTAAATACGTTCAATAAATAAGAGTCAATATCGATAACAGCACTCTGCCGCTATGCTGCTACACCAATACACATTCACAATATAGTGAAATTCATACCCACACTCATCGCCGACTCAGCGAAAACTGTATAAACTACATGTTTCTACACGCTCGCTGAATCTATGTGAATATTCTTTGTATGTATCGTACCAAGGATTACATCTTCATCTTCAACCTGATTTTTCACCTGGAAATACTGAACCGATTTTTATAAAAAATAAATTCTGCACATCTACACGATAGAACGTTTTTAACGATACAGTTTATAAAAATCGGTTCAGTATTGAACTCACAAAAGGGGGTACAGGCTTTCTGTTGGCCTATTAATATATACGATTTCAATTGTAACTGTGTGTATGGTGTTTGTGGTTGGTGATGATTCATGGATCAGCTAATCATCGTCTACGGTCCAACAACTACATTTTGATGTTTGTTAGATGGTTTAATTCATTATCATTTTTGTTTGCATTTGATCATTAACAAATGTTTTCTAGATTAATTCAATTCAATGTTTTGTATTTCATTTTCATTGATTTTTTTTCTGTTGTTTTGATAATATTTTTGTGATGATGAAATACTATTTTATTGTTTGAACAATTGCTACGTATACAGTTGAATGATATTCGTTGTTGAAAAAAGGTTTCAGTTTATTGAATGCCCCGATTGTTTAATATCATTTTCATTATCATTTCGATTTTATTGTGTCGTCTACGAGCATTTAGAGAGCTCTTTTTCATCAACTACCAAAGAAAAAAATTATCATTATAATTCGTATAAGTTTGATTTAGAATATTGCGAATGATTAATGACAAAAACATTTCGATTAAAATCGTTGTAATTAAATTGATCGAAATTCTGAATGGATTTCAATTACTTTTTAGAATGGAATTGGAATGGTCAATGGTCTGAGTAACAAAATTCATCACAAACTCTTTCATGTTTCTTTTTAACTTTCAGTTAAAGCCAATCCACATCATTGACGGTCGCCTACGACATTCGGAACAAAAGATGCATTTGTTTTGTTTGGTTAATGTGTTTGTGTTTGATTTATTTACTCAACATCCACCAAAATACTAATGTCTATTCTCTATTCTTTAAAAGTAACAAAACCAAAATGGGCTGCATTCCGTTTATTGCCAATTCGATGATACGATGGAATGTATTCAACGATTTTGTTCATTGGTTTGTGTGTTGTTTTGTCATAACGTTCGCAATATTTGCGTGATGATGAATTATTATTGCCCGCGGATGGTTTATGTTTGGTAGTAATTTTTGCTCTTGGAGCACACTTATTTTTTCCAAAATATTCCGTTTCCATTGTTGTATCGTCAGAAATTTCAAGTTCCTGTCATTTTGGCAATGGGAATGCGTCCTGTTCGATTGGTTTTTCCAACCAACCGGCCAAATCTTCACGACGAAATGCATTGAATAGTTCACGCTTAGCCATTTGATAGTCACGTGATAATGCTTTCACCTCACTGTAATCACCGGTTACGGTACGTGAAATACTGATGTTCGGTAATTGTTTGATTAGATTTGCATAACGCATGAACATTACATTCTTTGTCAATCGAGATATTTTATTTTGAACTGTTTTTCCAGTTAGTGAGTTCAAAACCTCAACCGTTTGTTGATTGATGGACCAATTGATACCGAAACTGGGTGCTTTGATTTGATTACGTGTTTCTGTTGATGTGACTTCGGCTAATTTTGGCTTATTTAGAAAATATGGCGGTGGAAGACCTTGAATTGTTGCTTCGATACGGCCGCAAACAGCGCTTAAGAATACAAAAAAAAATAAAAAATATTTTCTTTAGCATTTATTCCCTCAAAAGATGGATGTGATTGGCATTTCACTCACCGGTACATGTGATCGGGATACAATAAACCGCCCAAAACGATTGAATACAAAAATACCGGCTCAATGATTGACGATAATAACGCGCCCTGCAAGCCGAATACGTTCCATCGAGCGATTTTATCGGAGCAGCTCATCGTAAGTAGTCTGGATCCCTGCATCACTCCATCCCATGTTTGAATTCCTGAAACCAATTCGCAAAAAAAAGATATGAAGTGAATATAATTGCAGATAGTGCAATTTATCTCCGCAGAAAAGAAGAAAAAACGCGAAAAAATATTCACAAATAATTGTTCGCTAAAACGAAATTTGTCGAAAATACCGATTCACAACAAACAGGACCGAAATCATTTGGATATTTTTATCATTTTTACAAGCTGGATTGAGCCTAGGGTCCTGCACACTGTACAACAATGCAAGGACTAGCTTGTTGTTGTATAGTCTATTATATGTATTGCGACTCAAATGTCCGTGGCCTAAGAATGTATTGTGTGCAACAAATCATTTTCGATGCGCGGAATGTGAATGCTATACGAAGCTGATCACAATTTATCGTAAATGTTCGATATTATGTATGGTTATATTTATGATATTGTCTGCAAATACTCTGCGTGGTGCACAGTGCACATACTGAAGGCGAATAGCAAAAAATTTGAGAAAAACTATTTTGAATTGGCATTATCGTGAATGGAAATATGGAAAGAGGAGAGCCCACCGACGGTAGACCGTAAATGTTGGCAAAAATCAATATTAATTTAATTCAATTTTTTCGGCTCAATTCAATTCGATTCGTGATCGAAGATTGTAATTCATTTCACGTTTCACAAAAAAAAAACAATCACTAAATTGCGGACTCTGAAAATTGTTACTTTTTATCACTGGCTTGCTACTCAATGCCCGTACATTGCACAACAATCTAAATAATTTGATAAACAATTTTTTTGAGAAAATATTCGTACCGCTTGCAAAACGAAAAGCCCAAATCAAAACACAATAATAATAACAATAGATTTCACAATTTGCGATGCGTTTCGGAGAAAAAATTTCGTTTCTTTAATTGTTTATTAAAAATTGAACGTCGAATATTTGTTTATATGAGATAAATTCGTCGAATCAAAACATTCAAATACAATTACGAAACATGGCAACCTTTGATTACAATAATTCAATATTATGATATTAAAATGAAGGAAAAATTTGTATTTTTTCGCATGAACGAAACACGGAAGTGAAGAAAATGTCAAAACAACATGATACAATGTTTCGGCGTTCTAATGACAAGAAACCAGTAATGGCTTTTAGTGTTGCCACTGTATATAGCCTATAACGCCAATTCGCAAGCATTATTCCGATATAATAATGCCATTGATGATTGAAATTAAATATAAAAACAAAATTATTCCGTTTTACGAAAGCCATCAACATTTTCCATTTCATTCACGACAGAATGGATTGATTTGATTACAAATTGAAATTTAAGTATGCGTGAAAATTTAAATACACTAGAACAGAAAGCCTTTAACATATGACGTTGTCAAATGTCTTGAATAAGTGCAGACTATAATCGCAATCTGTGTTATATAGGGTTTCAATTAGAAATCCCGAAAATAAAAACACCGAATCGAAAAACACCGAAAACAAAACACCGAAAAAAAAAATACCGAATCGAATTGCACCGAAAAAAAAAATACCGAAACGAAAAACACCGAAAATAACACACCGAAACGGAAAACACCGAAACGGAAAACACCGAAACGAAAAACACCGAAAAATAACACACCGAAACGGAAAACACCGAAAAAAAAAATACCGAAAAAAAAAATACCCGAAAAAAAAACCCCGAAAAAAAAATACCGAAAAAAAACCTCGAAAAAATGTTAAAAATATAAAAACAAAAATAACATGTCAAAATTTGGAAATTTCATCTACCTCATCCTGTCATACTTACACTGAATGATTTGTTACTGTGTGCCATTAAACTAAATGCATTTTTCATTTATTTTTCAAATTCTTGGAATAATTTTAATTGACAATTGGAATTTTAATTTCTCTCTCTTAAATAATGAATTATTGTTGGATAGTGTCAAATTTGTTTCCCTTCGAAAAAGGATAAAATGTGTGAAGAAAAATCAAACTAAAACTAGTTGAATCAGTTTTGCGATCAATTTAACACTTTCCGACAAAGTTTATTTTTTAAGATCAAATAGTATTTCTCGTTTCCTTTCAAAAAAGGATAAAATTTGTGAGAAAAAATCAAACAAAAATCAATTGAATCAGTTTTGCGATCAATTTAACACTATCCAACAATAATTCATTAATTAAGAGAGAGAAATTAAAATTCCGATTGTCAATAAAAATTATTCCAAGAATTTGAAAAATAAATGAAAAATGCATTTAGTTTAATGACACACAGTAACAAATCATTCAGTGTAAGTATGACAGGATGAGGTAGATGAAATTTCCAAATTTTGACATGTTATTTTTTGTTTTTTATTATTTTTAACTATTTTTTCGTAGGTTTTTTTTCGGTTATTTTTTTTTCGGGGTTTTTTTTTCGGGTATTTTTTTTTCGGGTATTTTTTTTTTCGGGGTTTTTTTTTTGAGGTTTTTTTTTCGGGATTTTTTTTCGGTGTTTTCCGTTTCGGTGTTTTATTTTCGGTGTTTTATTTCGGTGATTTTCGTTTCGGTATTTTTTTTCGGTGTAATTCGATTCGGTATTTTTTTTTCGGTGTTTTGTTTTCGGTGTTTTTCGATTCGGTGTTTTTATTTTCGGGATTTAACCAAGGATCCGTTATATAGAATCTAAATCAATCAGCCTTATTTTTTTGGAATTTTTTTTCCAATTCATTTGCAAAATATTTGAAGAAAGAAAAAACAAATAACCTTAAAAATCACACGACAAAATGACAAAATCGAAAGTTGATGTTCCACTGGATGTGGTCGCTAATTTGATACACGATATTAAACTGGGGTAAATTGTTCATAAGAATTTCATAACCATGCGGAATTTTGCATCATATATGGTGTTCGTCTTTGTTTACATATTTCCAGAAAAATCGAAGGCTCTTATGTGATAACAACACATGCGGTAAATCTTTTCAAAGACATTATATCGAACACACCATGGAAAACGGCCGAGTGAGAATAATGAAAATGAATCCATGCTATTTTTGTTCGATTTGACCTAAAGATTGATTTTATTTTTAATCAGCGAGTTAATGAAACTGATTCGGACCCAAGGTAGAATATTTGTATCGGCCCTACCACAAGAATCGGTTATTGCTAGTATGGCAAGGCGCGTTTTGAAATTAATTCGAGAAGAATTCGATGCCCTACAAACCGTAAGGACTTTCAGTTTAGAGGCCATTGTTCAAATGACTAATAGAATTTGTTCGTTTAGGCTCAAGCACCAGCAGCCGATGACTCTTTAACAACTTTATCTCTACACAAATTGGTGACCCAATCGAGTGAAAGTGAACGAACTCGTGACTACTCAAAGCCTCAAGATGGTCTTCGAGCTGCGCTTTTGGATCACCTACAAGAAATCGAAACGGAGCTAGAAACAAGTTCGGAAAATTTGTCTGCACAAGCTGCTGAACATATTCATTCATCGGAATTGATTTTGACATTGGGCCATTCGCGATCGGTGGAAAACTTTTTGAAAAGTGCCGCCAAACAGCGAACATTTGAGGTTGTGGTTGCTGAATGTGCACCAGCCTGTCGCGTATGTTTTGACTGAACCGATTCTCATGCTTTCGATCCGATTTTAACTATTTTGTTGTCGGTTTTTATGCACCACAGGTGCATTACTATATTTGGTATAGTTTTTTTTTCTTCTTTTTCTCCTTACTTTCCGTCCCCACTTTGAACGACTTTTTGACTAACTTGCAGTGGTCGGATCGGGTTGAAACTTTGGATTTATATGTTTTGGACGATTTGAACAAAGTAATCATTGGTACACATAGTGTTTTAGCAAATGGTGGATTAAGAGCCACATCTGGTGCATTGACCGTTGCATTAGCGGCCAAACATTATTCAGTTCCCGTGATCGTTTCGTGTCCGATGTACAAATTGTCACCGGTTCATTTGTGTAGCTACGAACAAGATGCTTTCAATTTGGTTGGTTGTACGGAACAAATTATACCGTACAATTCAAGTGCGGCACCATTTGTAAAAGGATTCAGCCCAATATTTGACTATGTGCCTTCCGATTTGGTGACGCTATTCATTTCGAATCAGTAAGTTTTGTTGTCGTTTGAACGTTTTTTCTTTTCTTCTTGGAAATTTTATTTCTGACGTAATAAATATGATTTTTTTTGTTAACAGAGGGGGAAATGCACCGTCGTATATTTATCGACTACTCAGTGAATTGTATCATCCTGACGACTATGAATTATAAACGTCGACACAGTTATCCTGAACATTAATGCTCTCATTCATTGTAATAAAGCTCTACATTTTGTAACAAATCGAAATAAAACTTCTTTTATTGTCTGTGCCGTTCGTGGCGTCTTTGCCTGGATATTATCAATCTAATGGAATCATTAGAATTTGTGTTTGATAATAAACGGCGAATAAAACAATTAGGTTGATTGCTTCTTGTAGCTTTCATCGCATGCGTGTACTATTTATAAGCAGTCACATTGCATTCGAATGAAATGAAGAAAAAACGATTGTCGAAAATGACAGCCATGAACGTCACACAAGTACGTAGTATTTACGAAAGCCGGAACAATTGAATAACGAAACCGTTGAAAATGGCTGGTTTGAGGTTCGAAATATACCAATAATCCAATTGTGAATGTCAAAGATGTCAACAATAATGGAGCCAATGCCACGATCAATCGCCCTAAACCAACAAATACGTCGAATGTCGAAATATTTCCTTCCACAGAGCTGAATTGCAAACACATAAAATTCATTTCTTAGAAACCCGAAAACAGTTGAATCTCGAACGACGAACAATAAAAAACAACAATTTTTCGATAGTGAAAAATATCGATAATAATGAAAAAAATGCATACCTCAATTGTTATGTAGATTAGTTCACCCTGATAACGTCGATTTCGTTTTATCTCGTCCATTTTTTCCTGCATATTAGCTATCTCTTGAATCGTTGGTCTAAATATTTATTTGACCGATTGAATTTACATTCAATCACCACTTGTCACTGAATGTTTTTAAAGCGAACCGCATGCGGTTTATGATTCCGATATTTCTTACGGCTCGAATGGTTGTTTCTTTGTTTGAGTTGTCAAAAAAAAAAAAACAGAAACAAAAAAACTTTCTGTAACATCGACACAAACATATTATTTGGCGTCTCACAAACTCAACATCATAAAACGGTGCAGTAATTTGATCCGCTTTTTTGTTTTCGTCATTCCCATCATTCGTGAGGCCAGTGCGGTCGTACGATTATTCGCAGCTTTTGTGAACGTTTAATGATAACACGCCAATGAAGATACACATTCGCTATAAATAGAATTTGTCAAACGAAACGAATGCACATTGATTTTGTACACTCAGTTAGTATTGTGTGGTCACGCAAATCAGATGTTTTGCGAACAAATCAAAAACATAAACAACAAAATGTCAAAGTGGGAATCAAACGAGGAAATTCAATTTTTTCGCGAATATTTACGGATCGATTCGAGCCATCCGAATATTGATTACAGTAAGAATTGATTTGAATTTAATGGTTGGTTTTTTGTTTGTCTGTAGTTTGCGGGCGAATCAAACAATATAATAAACAATAAAGCTATAAAACGTTCAATTGCTAACTTGACAATGACCGGCAAAGTTAAAAACAAATCGATTTTTGATTATAATATGTATTGAATATCATTCTTTTTGCTTCATTTAGAGCCATGTGTTGCATTTCTAGAGAAACAAGCAAGCAATTTAAATTTATCGTTTGCCGTTCATTATCCTTCAAATATCGATAATCCAGTTTGTGTAATGACATGGACTGGATCACAACCAAATCTTCCATCGATTTTATTAAACTCGCACATGGATGTCGTTCCTGTATTCGCTGATAAATGGACTCATCCGCCGTTAGCGGCTGAAATTGATGAAAGCGGAAAGATTTACGCTCGTGGCTCTCAAGATATGAAATGTGTTGGAATGCAGTATTTGGCTGCAATTCGAGCATTAAAACGCGACGGAATTCAACAGCTCAAACGAACAATCTATTTGACATTTGTGGCCGATGAAGAACTTGGTGGAGTTCATGGAATGAGACCATTTGTTGAATCGGCTATATTCAAATCGATGAACGTTGGAATTGCATTAGATGAGGGGATCGCATCACCAACTGAAGTATTCAATGTTTATTATGGTGAGCGTACGGTTTGGGAAATTGAATTTAGATGCAATGGTCAATCCGGTCATGGTTCAATGCTATTGAAAAATACACCTGGCGAAAAAGTAAATTCTTTAATGAACAAATTCATGGAATTCCGTTGCACTCAAGTAGAACTATTAGAAAGTAATCCAGATTTAAGCATTGGTGATGTGACTACTGTTAATGTCACGATCCTTAGTGGTGGTGTTCAAGGTAATGTAGTACCGCCTGTGCTCAACTTTGTTGTGGACATTCGTGTAGCGAACAGTGTTGATCTTAAGCAATTTGAAGAAATGTTAAGTTTTCAAAGTTAAATGAGAGACTCTTTCACATTTAATCCGTTTTCATTATGTTTGTACAACAAGATGAAGCAATGGTGCGAGAAAGCCGGCGGAGAAATTGAGATGCATTTCAGAAAAAAAGAACCAAAAGCTCCACTTACACCCATCGATCAGACGAATCCATTTTGGGTTGCATTCAAAGGGATTACTGATGAACTGTACGTCTTGATTAATTAGAATTTGGATTTATTTGTAATCAATCGATAAGTATTATTTTTATTCGCTCGTTTCAGAAACTTGAAAATAAAAACTTTAATTTTTCCTGGTGGAACTGATAGCCGCTTCGTTCGAAGAGTGAGTAGTTATTCATTTTTTGGAAAAGCGTTTGAACTAACAATGTTTTTCTTTATCAGGCAAATATTCCAGCATTGGGATTTTCGCCAATGAACCATACACCGATATTGCTTCATGATCATGATGAATACCATCAGGCCGATATATATTTGAATGGCATAGAAATTTATAAGAAAATTATTCCAGCATTGGCAAATGTTTGAAAGCTCAACCGCATCTAATCAATGTCGTTTGTGGGCGCCGATAAAGTTTATCAAAAATTAAATCTGAACAAAT
>GL502406.1:91836-131968 GCA_000149185.1 Mayetiola destructor
GGGAATCCACATATATATATATATATATATATATAACGATTTTATAACTTAATGTTCCACATCAAGCAATACAGAAACTTTTAAAATTTCAAACGACCGAATGCGAAAATATCTATTGTATCTACATTTCGAGGTGAATGTACCTCAAACCTAAATTCTAATGTTTACTAGAATTTCTATGCAAAGAAATGAAATAATGATTTCGATGAAATCGATCTTTCAAAAATATTGAACATTGAACATCTAACACATCATCATTTTACCTAAAAATGGATCCCAGAGCCTATTTATTTATCTTTGTCATTGAGCAAACGAAACGAAAAAGTCTGTTTTGTACGGTTGGCTGTTGTTTGTACAAGTGAAATGTTCTTATTTTTAGCTCATTAGCAAACAATTGCTAATTGGTGAATATTTCTTTGAAATGACACGACAAAATAATATTTTCGTTTGATTTTGAAGAATGAGAGACGATTTGAACAAAAAACAGATATCGATAGCAAATTTCGTCGTTCGTCTCAAAATACTTCGCTGAACGAATGCCTACGTCGGCTACCAATATATTTTGACTTTATTTTTCTATTTTTTTTTTTTTATTCAAATCGACTTTGCTAGCCAAACGGTAAATTTTTTTTTGTGAATAAGTTGCATTGTCATTTTCCATATATTTGTTACAAACACAGACCACTCAATCGTGTCATTGTTTTAATAGATAGCACGAAATCATTCTCTTTGAAAAAATAAAAACAAAAAAACCATAAATTTTAGCTTCAAGGCAACAAATTCCGGCTAATGGAACGTTTCGTTTGATATACTATTGGCTCATGAGACTTGTATGTGGATTTCCGTCGATGGCATTTCAATATTTGGATTTGTTTCATTGATGACTGGAATAATAATGTTGTTTAATGTGTGGCAACATGATGTTGAAGAGCAGCTAATGAATTCTTAATGAATAATTTCAATTTCAAACGCATCTCAATGGGACTATTGATGGAAAGCAAATATTTTGATTTGCTTGCATAATTAATATATTGGTACTAAAGACGAATACAATAAGGTCTTGACCCAAGAATGAAGTGTTGCATTTTGACAACATTTAACATGATATACAAAATGTTATTTGTTGACATCGACCATAGACCATAAACTCATTGAACATTTAACCCAATAACAATGATAATAATAATTGATAGTTAAATTGATTGTTGTTTGTTTGTTTTGATTGAAAATTCATTGAGGTTGAAAACAATTTCGAAAACAAATCCAAGAATTCGATGACAATAATAATAATAATAATAGTTATACTTTAACATCCGGATGAAGTATTGTGACTTTGAATCATTCATTCATCATACTGTTCTTGAGCTGAAGGGCAATTTCGTTCCTTAAATATTTAATGAACTTTTAATATCCGTTGGCCTACCACTGTTGCCCTTAATATCATCTATTTCATCCGGTAAATTTCTGTTTATTTATGTTTTCTTTTTGTGTTTTTTATTTCATTTTAGCTGCCCGTTACGGTTTACTATGAATCATTGTGTCCGGACAGTGTAAGAGCATTTGTTGAGCAAATTCATCCAGTTGTATCGAGTCCATTGGGAAGATTCATTGATCTTATGTTGGTCCCATATGGAAAGGCTAGTGTAAGTGATCAACAAAAAAAATATCAAATGGATTATTTTCTCATATTCATAATCGATTTATTTGCAATAAAATAGTTTCAAACCCAAGGATCGGATGTTGTATTCGAATGTCAACATGGACCAAATGAATGTTATGGTAATAAAGTGCATGCTTGTGCTATTGAACATATTCAAGTAAGTTTAACTGAATCTTTGTAGTTTGATTTAATTTTAACATCGTTTCAAGAGATTATTAACTATTATTATTATTATTGCAGGTGAATTCTTATCAAAATACCAAGACTCGTGAATCCGTTACATTGGACTATGTAACATGTTTGATGCAAACATCACTTAATTTCAAAGATAGCATTTTTCCAGGTGGTAAATGTGCTCGTGATTTACAATTACCAAATTGGCATGTTATTGAAGAATGTGCAAACTCAACACAAGGCAGCAAATTACTTCAGAGATATGGTGAATTGACAAGTTCATTGACTAAACCAATTGATGTTCCGGTAATCACATTCAATCATGTAAGTTTGACTGGATTATTGGTCTCCTAGTTTTGAAAAATCATCCATATATTGATTGAATATTCTTTTCTTCCATTCATCATATTAGCATTTTGATGCGGAACAAAATCGTCTTGCAAGAACCGATTTAAGACGGGCTGTTTGTAATGTCTTGAGGGAACCAAAGCCACATGAATGTTCCAATTTGCCAAGTTCATCTAACAATAATTCAGCCACTGCTGCTACTCTTACTATTGTTTTTGCAACATTTTTTGTTGCATTTGCCAAATTATTTTGAGGCTCTCAAAAGACCAAACGATAAAATAATTCATTTTGATGTTCGATGTGAATATCTGTCACTATGTAAATATTTATGGATTTTCAGGGAAATGTCATAAAATGAACAGATATCAGATGTGCAATTTCTGTTAATGCGATCTTCACACACACACACAATGGGCTTTAAATATTTTTACTGAATTGTTTTATTTTACTTTTCAATTCCGTCCATTTACTTAATGAAAGACAATTTTTCAATAATAAATTTTTTTTTTCTCAAACAATAAAAGGCGATTTTTTGTTCATTATTAATTTTGGTGTTGTTGTTTCAATTTCAACGAAATGTCACAAACAGATAGCGTTCATAATAAAGGCAAATGGATTTGCCGCTTTGCGTAAACTGGACCGAATTCCAATACACGATGGTGTTATGTCTTATTGGATTGTATTGTGCCGAATGAAGATATTGAAAAAATTTGAATTTATTTCACCGAACATTTAACAAATGATTCGTTGTACTTGTCACAGATAGATCGTTACCGAAAATTGTATTCATTTCATAGAATTTTTTTATTAGATAATTAAAATAAATTCATTGTCCAGTGTATTCATCATTTTGGTAAGTTCCATTAAATTCAGCCAAATAAATGTGAGAAATTATTTCAAAATATTTCATTTTGAATTTTGTTAATGAGAAATATAATTTTCGAAAACCGTGTTCGGCACAGATTGTTGCTATTCAACACACGATAAGAGATTTTGCAGTGTGTCCGTTAGTCAAGCCATTTCTTTTCTTTCATTTGTTCATAGTTTGCGATTTAATTTAAAAATCTTATCGAATAAATGGAATTTATTATGCACCACAGGTGCATTACTATATTTGGTCTTTTTTTTTCTTTTTCTTTTTTTTCTTTTCTTTGTCTGTTCACTTTTTAACTAACTTCCAGTATTGCGATTGATCTGAAAATTTGGATTTAGGTAGAATTTGGGCTGAAAAAGATACTGGTAATATTTTGGAGCCACCAGCTCTGCTCCACGGAGCCCAAATCCAGGTTTTAGTGGATTTTTTGGGATGTTTTTGAGATTTTTATGGGTTTTTATTAAGTTTTTTTGGGATTTTATCAGACCTTATGAAAATTTAAGAATTTTTAAGCAGTGCTCCACGGATTTTTTATCCTGCTTTAAGTGGATCTTTAGGGATATTTTTGAGATTTCATGGAATTTCATCAGGATCTTTCGGGATTCTATGAAGCCTAATGAAAAATTTGAGGTTTTTTTATGACCTTCCTAATTTGGAAGCCACCAGCTGTGCTCCACGGAGTCAAAATCCAGGTATTAGTGGATTTTTTGGGATTTTTTTTAGATTTAATGGGATTTCATCAGGATCTGTTGAAATTTTATCAGGCTAAATGAAAATTATGAGATTCTTTTTATGACCTTCCTAATTTGGAAGCCACCAGCTGTGTTCCACGGAGCCAAAATCAGGTTTTAGTGGTTTTCGAGGGATTTTTCAGGTTTTGGAACCTTTAGGTTATATGGATCATTGATATTTTTCTTTGAATTTCTCAAAATTTCCAAAAAAATTATGTTTTCAATTCGGATCGATTGCAAACGACGAGATTTCGATATCATTCTAACGTTTGGTATTTGGTATTTTTATGACCTGTGGTGCATATTTTTGAATTCGGTACGATCGAATTCTGCTTGTTCCAACTTTAGTTCTTTTTTTCTCGGCGATGTCATCGATTCAAACAAAGGAATATTGTGTTTATTTTATATATATTCATTAATTTCAACACAAAAGAAAAATGTCGAATAAGCAAAAACTAACGCACATTTCTTTTGATTTTTTTGCTCTCTCCCTCCATCGTCTAACAGTTAAAGATTATATATTTCTTATTCAGATTGTTGATAAATAAAAATCGAATAGAAAAATGGATCATCGTTTAAAAAATTTCAAAAATGGTTCGAAAACACTTTCGGAAATTTGTAGCCGTTGCAATGATTTGACCATTGAGCTACGTGAAACCAAGAATGATGATCAAACGAACAAACGAAGTAACATCGATGTCAATGCTACATCACCATTGAAAGAGCATAATACACAGGAGATGACACCACAAAATCAATTGTTCAATTCATTAGATGAAGTTGTGCAATTGATGCAACACAAAGATGAATCGACAGCACATCGTGCAACACAGGCGGCCAGGAAAATTTTAAGTCAAGAACGTAATCCTTCAATAGACGCTCTCATTACACAGGGCATTGTTCCGATTTGTGTTAATTTCCTGGAATCGGATAAGTGAGTAGTAGTTTTTAAGCGCCATCGGACATTTATCATTTCCAAAATTCGTTTGTATGAAATGAATGTGTGTTTTTCTTTAATTATAATTAATAATTATTAATTAATAATTATTAAAGCGTTGAGTTACAATTCGAAGCTGCTTGGGCTCTAACAAATATCGCTTCGGGTACATCTGAGCAAACGTTAACCGTGGCCAAGGCTGGCGCAATACCAAAATTTATCAACCTGTTAAAATCGCCATCAGTTAACGTTGCCGTACAATCGGCAAGGGCTTTAGGTAATATTGCTGGTAATGGTGCTCTAACCCGAGATGAAATATTGAATTATGATGCGGCCGAAGTTTTAATTGAAATATTGCAAACACATCAACCGGTGCGTATCACTTATTATGTTATTTTACTGTCATTCGTCCATAATATTTGTTTTATTTTTTTGCTATGACTGTATTCGGTAGCTCTCATTCTTGCGTAATATTATTTGGTTAATGTCAAATTTATGCCGAAACAAAAACCCTGGACCACCATTCGCTAAAGTACAAAAAATGTTGCCGGCGCTTGCCAAATTTTTGGATCATCAGGATAATCAAATTCTCAGTGAGTAAAATAATAGACAATTTGGGCAGTGATGCGATATTTTACGGATGATTGATTTCACCTTTTAATAATAATTAGTCGATGCTGCGTCGGCTATCAGCTATGTGACCGACGATGATGGTGAACGCATTCAGGCTGTTATCAATGCTGGATGTATACCGAGTTTGGTGCGATTGTTAGATCATAGTGAAAATGCTATTGTTGTTCCGGCCTTGCGAAGCATTGGGAACATTGTTACTGGCACTGAAACTCAGGCAATTTGCTTTTTTTATTTTTATCGCATTATAATTAGCACCGCTTGAAACGTATCATTATTTTAGAGAAAAATATTTCACAGACTGATGTTGTTATTCAAGCTGGTGCATTGGAACGTATGCGTAAATTATTGAAAAGTTCCCGAAATAACATTGTTAAGGAGGCCACCTGGACAATAAGTAACATTACTGCCGGCAATTCTGCTCAAATATCAGTAGTTATTCAAGCCGGTCTATTCGAAGATATCTGTGAAGTATTGCAACATGGTGAATTTCGATCCCAAAAAGAAGCCGCATGGGTCATTACAAATGTCACATCGAGTGGTACACCACAACAAGTATTTTATCTGATTGAAAAAGTTGGTATTTTGAAGCCATTTTGCGATCTATTGGAATCAAAAGATGCTCGTTGTGTTTTGGTTGTTTTGTCTGGTTTGAAGAATCTATTCCAAATGGCTGACAAAATGGGAGTTCTCGATAAATTCTCTACGGTAATCGATCAAACATCAACACATTTCTGTATACAAATCAATGGGAATAATCTTTTATTTTGTGTTTGCACATTTTCATAGGCTTTCGAAGAAATTGGTGCTCTTGATCGTTTGGAACAGTTACATTCACATGAAAACGAAGAAGTTTTCATACATTCCTACGAGCTCATTGAAAAATACTTTGGCGATCGCCTCCTCGAGGTATGATTCAATTGTCAATTCATTCATTTTGAGACATATATCGTTTAATTTGCCATTTTTTCGTTATCTTCAGGATACTGATGCTGAAAACTTGGTCCCACGAGCGGTTGACGGCTCTCTTGAATTGAACACAAATGATACACCAAATGGTGGTTTTTCATTTTAATTCATCTGTTTTTTTTTTGCTTTGGACGTTTCGAAATGTCCGAAATTTGTTCAAAATTCACTTAAATATAACATTTTAATACTAATCATCACCTCACATCGAAAGAATAACGAGAAAGACGTCGATAACGTTCAAGTGTTCAATTAAAATTATTTCAAAAACAAAATATCATCATTTCATTGGGAAAAATAAATAAATAAATAAATTAAAATAAAATATCTCAAATATTTCCTTAAATGTTTTGATTATTTTTTTGATAGATAATAAAAATTAATCGAATATTTTGCGTAAATATTTCGCCTGTTCTTCTTAAACAATAAGAGGCGATTTGTTGTCAATTATTAATTCTGGCGGTGTTGTTTCAATTTGAACGAAATGTCACAAACAGATGGCGTTCATAATAAAATAAAATGGATTTGCCGCTTTGCGTAAACTGGACCGAATTCCAATACACATGCGCTAACGAATAAGCAAAACTGGCGAATTGGACTGTGCTACAAGATTCATACGATGGTGTTATGTATTATTGTGATTGTATTGTGCCAAATGAAGCTGCTGCTCTGAAGATATTGAAAAATTTGAATTTATTTCAACGAACATTTAACAAATGGTTCTTTGTACTTGTCACAGACAGATCATTCCCGAAAATTGTGTTCATTTCAAGAATTTTTTTTTTCAGTAGATAAATTAATCGTCCAGTGTATTCATCATTTTGGTAAGTTCCATTGAATTCAGCCAAATAAATGTGAGAAATTATTTCGAAATATTTCATTTTGGATTTTGTTTATGAGAAATATAATTTTCGAAAACCGTGTTCGGCACCAATTGTTGCTTTTTAACACACGATAAGAGATTTTGCAGTGTGTCCGTTAGTCAAGCCATTTCTTTTCTTTCATTTGTTCATAGTTTGCGATTTAATTTACAAATCTTATCGCATAAATGGAATTTGATTCCAATTTTAGTTCTTTTTTTCTCGGCGATGTCATCGATTCAAACAAAGGAATATTATGTTTATTTTATATATATTCATTAATTTCAACACAAAAGAAAAATGTCGAATAAGCAAAAACTAAAGCACATTTCTTTCGATTTTTTTGCTCTCTCCCTCCACCGTCTAACAGTTAAAGATTATATATTTCTTATTCAGATTGTTGATAAATAAAAATCGAATAGAAAAATGGATCATCGTTTAAAAAATTTCAAAAATGGTTCGAAAACACTTTCGGAAATTCGTAGCCGTCGCAATGATGTGACCATTGAGCTACGTAAAAGTAAGAAAGATGATCAAATGAACAAACGACGTAACATTGATGTCAATGCTACATCACCATTGAAAGAGCATAATACACAGGAGACAACGCCACAAAATCAATTGTTCAATTCATTAGATGAAGTTGTGCAATTGATGCAACACAAAGATGAATCGACAGCACATCGTGCAACACAGGCGGCCAGGAAAATTTTAAGTCAAGAACGTAATCCTCCAATAGACGCTCTCATTGCACAGGGCATTGTTCCGATTTGTGTTAATTTCCTGGAATCGGACAAGTGAGTAGCGCCATTGAACATTTATCATTTCCAAAATTCGTTTGTTTGAAATGAATGTGTGTGTTTTTCTTTAATTATTAAAGCGTTGAGTTACAATTCGAAGCTGCTTGGGCTCTAACAAATATCGCTTCGGGTACATCTGAGCAAACGTTAACCGTGGCCAAAGCTGGCGCAATACCAAAATTTGTCAATCTGTTAAAATCGCCATCAGTTAACGTTGCCGAACAATCGGTATGGGCTTTAGGTAATATTGCTGGTGATGGTGCTTTAACCCGAGATGAAGTATTGAATTATGATGCGGCCGAAGTTTTGATTGAAATATTGCAAACACATCAACCGGTGCGTATCACTTATTGTGTTATTTTGCTGTCATTCGTCCATAATATTTGTTTTATTTTTTTGCTATGGCTGTATTCGGTAGCTCTCATTCTTGCGTAATATTATTTGGTTAATGTCAAATTTATGCCGAAACAAAAACCCTGGACCACCATTCGCCAAAGTTCAAAAAATGTTGCCAGCGCTTGCCAAATTTTTGGATCATCAGGATAATCAAATTCTCAGTGAGTAAAATAATAGACAATTTGGGCAGTGATGCGATATTTTACGGATGATTGCTTTCACCTTTTAATAATAATTAGCCGACGCTGCGTGGGCTATCAGCTATGTGACCGACGATGATGGTGAACGTATTCAGGCTGTTATCAATGCTGGATGTATACCGAGTTTGGTGCGATTGTTAGATCATAGTGAAAATGCTATTGTTGTTCCGGCATTGCGAAGCATTGGGAACATTGTTACTGGCACTGATACTCAGGTAATTAGATTGTTTTGAATGTTTTTTTTTGTTTTCGTTTTGTATTTTTGTCACAACAAAATGAGCACCGCTTGAAACATATCATTATTTTGGGGGAAAAATATTTCACAGACTGATGTCGTTATTCAAGCTGGTGCATTGGAACGTATGCGTAAATTATTGAAAAGTTCCCGAAATAATATTGTTAAGGAGGCCGCCTGGACAATAAGTAACATTACTGCCGGCAATTCTGCTCAAATATCAGTAGTTATTCAAGCCGGTCTATTCGAAGATATCTGTGAAGTATTGCAACATGGTGAATTTCGATCTCAAAAAGAAGCCGCATGGGTCATTACAAATGTCACATCAAGTGGTACACCACAACAAGTATTTTATCTGATTGAAAAAGTTGGTATTTTGAAGCCATTTTGCGATCTATTGGAATCAAAAGATGCTCGTTGTGTTTTGGTTGTTTTGTCTGGTTTGAAGAATCTATTCCAAATGGCTGACAAAATGGGAGTTCTCGATAAATTCTCTACGGTAAACTATCAAACATCAACACACTTCAATGGGAATAATGTTTTATTTTGTGTTTGCACATTTTCATAGGCTTTCGAAGAAATTGGTGCTCTTGACCGTTTGGAACAGTTACAATCACACGAAAACGAAGAAGTTTACAAACACGTTTACGAGCTCATCGATAGCTACTTTAGCGAGGTATGATTCAATTTCCATTTCATTCATTTTGAGACATATATCGTAAAATTTACCAATTTTTTCGTTATTTTCAGAATGCTGATGCTGAAAATTTGGCCCCACGAGCGGTTGACGGCTCTCTTGAATTCAACACAAATGATACACCAAATGGTGGTTTTTCATTTTAATTCATCTGTTTTTTTGGACGTTTCGAAATGTCCGAAATTTGTTCAAAATTCACTTAAATATAACATTTTAATACAAATCATCACCTCACATCGAAAGAATAACGAGGAAGACGTCGATAACGTTCAAGTGTTCAATCAAAATTATTTCAAAAAAAAAAAAAAATTAATCATCATTTCATTGGGAAAAATAAATAAATAAATAAATTAAATTAAAATATTGATTTGAAAGTTTGATTCGAATTCGGGGTAAAAAACCGATGGCAAATTTTATGAAAACAATCATTCTATTGGCAGGAAGCATGATCTCATGGCTGATATCTGTGTGAAATTTTTGAGATCGGCTATACGCTGACCCATTGAAAGCATATAAATATATGAGCCAATGGATGGATTCGGCTTTGAAATGAATTCAACAAAATTGCATTAAAAATCCAAAATTTATTCGATTACTGAGTCATTTATAATTGAAAAAAGACTAAATTGTAGATATTCATCGCTTTCCTTGTAGTTTATTAAATTCTTTTAAGGCGCTGCATTCCTTGTAAAATGTCTAAAGAATTACTACATCAGCTGAATTTAACCGACAAGCAAACAAATACCAGATTTCCAACTTAAATAAAATGCGCTCTTTAAAGTAGATCGCAAATATTTTGCGAGTGGTAACATCAACACTACTATCAGACGAAATTGTTGTCAAAAATTTGTCATCAGCTCAATAAGATGCTTTCAAATATGCTCCAATATTTCCTTTAAATATTATCTCAAATATTTCCATAAATATTTTGATGGATAATAGAAAAATTTCGAATATTTTGCGTAAATATTTCGACTATTTTTCTTAAATAAATCGATAAATATTTTCTAGTTTTTCGTCAATATTTCATGTTGCTCTGATAATAATAATAAAATATAATGATTGAATTTCAAATCAACGCATACACCAGATGTTCATTTGTATTGAAAGAAAAAGAAAAATCAATTCTCAAAATGGGATTTTCGGTCCAATTTTTGGGTTTCAGTTACGAAAATGTTTCCATCAAAATCGACAATCGTCATCAATTTTGCGCGCTCTCAAATGAATGCGTTATTATTATCAGGGAACAAAGGCGACAATATTTTGTTTGTGTAAATTGTGATTTGACGATTCAAAGTACACACTTATAATAATATAGTAGAAGGGGGTACTGTGGGAAGCTACCTGGGGAATCTGACATTACTCTGTCATAATGCATTATTTCGGCGAACTGATGGTACCGTTGGAAAGAGTGAGACGGTATCTATCTTTTTGCATCATTAGTACTGCAAAAATAATAGTATAACATGTTCAAAAATCAATGCAAAGACCAACTCGTTTTAGGGGGGAACAGTGAGATTGGGGGTGTACAGTGGGAATTTCCGGAAAAATATTGCTAATGATAAAAAAAATGCATTTTCAATGATTGTGAATGTTTGATTGTGATTCCTCCAACTGTGTGGTACGGCAATATTAATCTTTCTAGCAAATTCCAATGCAATTCGGCGCATATTGTCTCGGCTCAAACCATAACAAAGCTTGCTAGACTTAATTAGATAATTCATCAATGCTTCCTCTTCAGCCAGACTAAAAACCTGAAAAAAAACATTTTTCGTAATAAAAAGGTTGTATTTGTTGCAATCACCGTAAAACTAACCGGATTTCTCCCAGAGGCCTTGGTTATTATGCCAATAAATTCCAATAATTGAGGGTCAGTAGCCTTTGCAAAATCGGAAAATTTTTGCTTCACCTTGCCTGAATAGCGAAATAAACTGCTTTTGGGAATTTTCAGTGCTTGAGCGACCGAAACGACTGATTTTTTTTCCAATTCTATTGATTTGATGGCTTGTAGCACTAAATTTGGGTCAACAGTTGGATCTTCTCTTTTTCGAACGTATTTTCGAGGCATAATGACTAAAAATTCAAAAATAAATAACGAAACCCCTTTAATTTTATGAGAAAGCAAAAAACCGAAGAAAAAAAACATTGAAAACACACTCCAATGATCGAATGACCTTTCTCACTAAAATTCCCACTGTTCCCCCCTAAGCTATTTTCCACAAATCGTGATGGCGTCATCGAACAATGAATTGCAACATACGAAATGCTATTTTATATCGAAAGAGCAATGATTAAACTCCATTTTAATTATAGCTACCTTTTTTTTGCCGTCGAGGAAAACACTATTTTAACACACAAAACAAGACGGAAATTAATACTTGTTTTCAATAATTTCATAAATCGTCAATAAGAGCACAGAAATAATGCGTGTACACAGGTCTATGTCTTCTAAATTATGATTATTCAACTCAGGCTACAAAATTATGCCATTGACAAATGTCAAACAGCTCACCAAATGGCCATTCCCACTGTACACCCCCGACTCACGGTTCCCCCTCTTACCCTAATATGTAGAATATATGTATCTGTATAATATATATGAAAATCGTTGTGTCTCTGCGTTTGTGTATCATTCTCAGAATCACAACACCAATAAAGATCGTCACTGCGTAAAGTGTAAATTGTGATGATGAGTGAAACCGTTCAAAATTTAATCTTTGCATAACTTTCAACTGAACGGACAGTTTATATTCAGTGTTCACTCTTATTCCGTGCCCATAAATATAATTGTAATTCATTCTATTCATATTATTTGGTGTTTTTGGTTTTTTTCTCCTTTCGTTTCGGTCGACATCGTCGCCTTTCATCATTTTAATGAACATTATTCAATTTTGTGTATTACAAAAATGGGTTCAATCATCGCCGCAGACAATTTTATTATATCAATTTGTACATTATGTTGTTGTCTAACAATGTCAATTGCATCCATATCCACCGATTTACATGTGAATGCAACGAAAACAGATGATTTTCCAGCAGCAGCAGCAGCAGCTCAACCATTTGTTGATACGTTAATTTTGGATTATTTTGCAATGGAACGTATGCTATGGAAACGTATTGAAAATCGTGCCGATAATATATTATTGCAAGTGTATAAAAGTCATGAGATGTTTTTTGATCGAGCGATTAGCGATAGTGGTAGCGGAATATTGGGTAGTAATCATTTGGAAATACCAAATATTGAACAATTGGTGAATATTGTTGCGAATATAAATGCTACAACCGAATTAGGCCAAACACATTTAAAAGAGCAAATATTGGATCGACAAAGTATCATGGATTATGCATCGACAGGCCTGAAAATTCTTAAAGATGCCAGCCATTTAATTGATTTTGTGACTAAAGATAATATGTGGCAAAATATTATTTCGGTTAGTGTTTGGTGTTTGATTTGATATATTTTGAAATGGCTGATGTCATCTGGTATCGTCTAGTCAATTGTTGTTATTTCTTGCCATTTTATTTTGTTCCTTGTTTTCGTTGGTGATTTGTTGTTTTGATATTATTTTTTTTTTTTCGTATAGCATTTATCGCATTGCCACAGAAACGGTGACACAGTTCAATCATCACACCAAGTGATATATGATTTTTATAGAGACATTCAATCCAGCTTTTTGAAGAGTTACATTACGGCTCAGATGTCGTATATGATTTTGGGCTATTATACGAATGGCGGTAAGAGGCTAAAGTTAATTCGTTTTTATTGTGCATTTGAGACTGGATTCATTTCAGCTCTTATTTTATTTTTCATTTTTCATTTTTTCTATTTTTATTGCAGACAATTACAGTGAAGAGGTCGAAATATTACGAACCACATTCCGGCAACGATATAATCAACTGCGTGAAATTACTAAACGATTCTTACACCAAGCTGATAAAGTGGTTTGGAAATGTGACACAGTTGCAAATAATGGTATTTATTTTTTATTTTTGGTCCTTTCCAATGCCAGCGATTCTATTCTTCTCAATTGCCAAAAATGGTTTGTAATTAGCTTTCAGCTCGTATGCCGAAATAACGAATTTTTTGCAAGGCATCGTTGATAATGAAGCAAATCTGAATTCGGGCTCAAGTTGTGCGGGCTCTTGCAATGATTATCATCAAACGCGACATTTTCATTGTCAATCCGGTTCACTTTGCGATCGTAACATAAATGACCATGATCCACAAGAATGTCATGGGATTATTAGAGATTGTCAGGAAATTGATGACACAGATGTGAATATTTGTGAAACGGTATGTGAATGATGTTATGACCGGATGATGCGTAGTGCATTTGCATTGGATTACGCTGACAAAGTATATGAATACAATTTTGAAAATGCATTTATAATTCGTATATGTATGTATATGTGTGTGTTGCAGGGCGAATCGAATCGTCGATACAATTACATCAAGTACAATGATGGTCGTGTAGCGGGCAATTTGAATAGTGTATGCCATGGCAAATTAAGAGTTAAGTGTTGACGCTAACCGATGAACAATGAACGATGAACGATGCATTTGTTGAAATTCAAACAAAAATCAACGACGCATTCATTCATCCAATCATTTGTCATTCATTTCGTTCACCAATAAATTCAATGCAATCTTAAATACAACATTCTATTCTTTTGTAGGTTGAATCATGGATTCGTTGGTTTGTGCGATGCAGCAATTGCATTTGCGTATGTGATGATTCAAAGAATAAAAAAACTGAACGCTATTTCAGTTTGCGTGAGGTTGTTTCCAACATAGCCGACAACAAGTATGTTTAATAATAATAATAATGATAATCATTGACGTTGCCCAAAAACGAAGCTCTGGATAGATTCATTCGTCCATTAAAATGTATCTGTTATTCGGCAGAAAAATGAAAAAAAAAAACAAAATTGAATGAATTCATCCAGGTGCTGAATGCAGTCGGAAACATTTGGTTGCAATTGCAAAATGTCTCGAATAATAATTTGAAACGATTGCATTCCATTTTCAGAATCGTTACAGGCGTTGTTCTAACCAAACAAAATGGCATTGTGCATATGGCAATCGCAGAACGTATACTATTACCGTATGCACAAGCGGAAATAACATCAGCACATGACTTTTATGAGCCATGGAAATCATCGTATGAATTTTTTCATATTGACGACACCGACATTCAGCCAAATGTGGATTATGTTGCACTTACTTATGAAAATCGTTCAATTAATTTGGATATGGTCATCGTACCAAAAGGGCATTTAGTGACTGGTGTTCGATTTCGGGTTACAAATAATGGCCATATTACAGTTGATGTTCGAGCAACAGCATTTGATTTTGTATCTGGAAAATTACTGGACTTGGAAAATAGTGGTGAGTTTTCTATTGCCTGCGACCATAAGAGAAAAAAAAGACTTTTTTTTCTCTATTTCGGTTTCTCTCAAGCATTTATTGAAAGTAAAAAAAAAAAAAAAAAAATTAAAATTCGTCTTTTGTGTGTCTAGAATGGTTTTCGAATCCAGAATGTGGACAAACGCAAATCGTTCTAACAAAACCGTCGAGTCCATTGAATTTTCTGAAAAATTCATCAAAAATCGATACAACGCCGAATGCTTTCATAAAATTTGGTCCAACCGATTATTGGTCAGATATCAGCCAGTTGACCGTACCATTTTTGGATACGCAGCGTGTTGAACCATATAATCCGATTGGGTTATCGGGAATCGGTTTGTATTACAAAACGGTGGCTGGATCTGGTGGTTTTATCGCACCAAAGCTAATCGTTTACGATTATGAATCATATTTTCAACGTAGCAATTGACATTGACGAAGCAGTTTAGTTTTATTTGTGTGTTTTAATGTTTAAATAAGTCGAAATATAAATATGTAATTGGAATAGTCGAATTCAATAAAACATACTATGAATTTGTCAAAAATCAAAATGCTCAAAACCATTTCGTTATAGTAATATGGAGTGTGTCAAAGTATTTGTATTTTTAGAACCTGGCATCAATACCTATCGGCATGAAATCAACGATGGTTATGGGCGACGTGATTGTCCAGAAATATGAGATGGAAACTTTCCAACCAAATTCGTTGAATGCTCAGAAATCGATTACATGTCTACTTAGCTCGGTGTTGAGTGCGAAGTGTTGATGTCAATAAATTTTCTCTTCATTTCAGTGCTGTCTTGTTGATTGGAATCAATAAAAAGAAAATTGTTCTACTGATATTACAATTGTCAAAGTCGTACACTTTGTGAACTTGAAAATATTCTTTTATAGTTCTTGGAATTCGTATCAGCTTGAAAACAGGCATACACATAATGCTTTATGGCAAATTTGTAGTCTTTTCAGAGCCGAAGTAAACGAAAAATGGTTCTGTCTATGGTCTAAAGCATAACGAAGCAGTAAACAACATTCAGAATAATAAAACCAGTCCAATCATAATAATGCTGTGAAAATGCAGCGTTTCGATTTTTGTTTGGATTTACAAGTCCCACGTACTTACGTATATTGTATTCCATATTTCTTATTGACATCATAAAATTTATTCATTTTATTCTTTTGTTCTTTAATCACATCGTTATTATATTGGGCAAAAGCCTGTTGGATGCCAAACGTCAATGGAGCATATTTCACTGAGCCCACAAAACCAATACAGCTTTCGCATAGTGGGAGTCGCTTTTGTAAAATAAATTCAAAAATTTTCCAGACAAACAAAATGTCAATTTGCGCCCGATTACACAGACGCCGTTTCATATAATAATAAGTGAATAAGCCTTATATTGATGTAATTGATTCGATGTAATCATCATTGTTGGGCAATAAATTTGAGTCAAATGCTCATTACGATTGGTTAAGAATTTGCATTTGCATGAACCCCAAAAACAACCAAAGAACCAATTATCAATCTCGACAACCAAAAAAAAATGAGGAGTCCTCTGATCAAATGCACAGCTCAGAATACTCAATAGAAAAATAGATTATTATTTTTTTTTTTTCAAATACATTCAATTTCAATTTAATTTTCAACGATTCATTGAGCACAGCTCTCGTTCCATTTTCTATTCATGAATATTTGATTGAAATCAGAAATCGATATGCAGAATATGTTTCAATGGGAATCCATTTGAATGCACTTCGTGAATTTAAAATGCGGCATCCATTCATCAAACGTTGAATTTTTCATCAAAGAATCATTTCGATGAAAGACGGTTTTATAATTGGATGCATGTGCGGCATGTGCTCGCTTTGACATTTTCATTGATTTTCATTTATGACGAGCATTTGTCATAAAAAACATTGTCTAGCAAATTTAGTAATGATTCGATTTATCAATACTTTTTTGCCGATCATTTTTTATACTTTTTGCCAGTTGTAATTTCAAGATGAAATAACATATAATGTGTACATGAAAATAGCATATGAGTCTGATTTATACCATAATTCAGAACTAAAGTATGTGAGTTCTTCCATATGCTATTTCTATGTGCACATTATACGTTATTTCTCCAGAATTTATTGCCTGCCACCTTGAAAATCTTTAAAATAAACAATATACAAATTATAATATATTTTCATTATTAATATATTTTTATTGGTAATTTAATATTCATCCATCTTTTTCCAATGGTCGTCAATTTCTTGATCCGATGATTTCGACTTATCCTCCTCAATGGATATTGAAAGAAATGGATGAATTCACAGTTCATTTGCATTGGAGAAGGAATGATTTTACTAATAATCATTCAATATTCAACGATAACGTACAAGATTTTGTTTTTCTTAATTTATGCTTTCATCAAACTCGTATATTTTTTATTTTTTTTTGCTTTCATTATATGTATAATTCAAAAAGTACTACGGTGTACATTTGTCTTGATGAATTTATTATGCCAAACGAAGAGCACTTTTATTTGATTTCCATGCATTGTTAAACAAGTGGTTCAAGAAAATTGCATATGCATTTGAATGGAATAGAAAGAGGATGCATCACTGTTAGTCAGCTTTCAATCGATGAATCAATGCTCTGTGCAGCTCTGTGTTCTTTTTTTTTTTGGCATCTAATGTCTGACATTTCTTTGAAAAGTGAAAGTTTTTAGTCAGAGGTATTCTCTGATTCGTTCATTTTGGATGGACGCTCTTTGATTCGTTCATTTTGGATGGTATTAACTCGAAAATAAGATAAAATTGTTTTCGTATGCTTTTTATTGTTTTCAAAAATAAAATATAAAAAATGCTTTAAATTCATTCGGGTTTTTCCGATCGACGATTTGTTTGGTGTTTTGGATTTATTTTGCAGTTATCTCATTCAGCCAACCAGACTCAAAATTGAAAATCTTTATTTGACGAACATAAATTGGCATTCCTTTCGATATTTTTGTGCCAATACCTCAATGTATCGTTCACCAACAATTTCCATTTCTGGTGCCCATTTGAGATGGCCAAATCTGTTCAAAAATTCCAAACATTTTGTCATCATCATCGTTGATTCAGATTCGCTGTATTTGTTTGGTGTCTTTGCATTCAACATAATGTAAACGAATGCTTCATTTTTTTCCATTGCATTACGTTGAGCTGATGTGGGCTGTTTATCGGAGCATCGTTCACATTCGCATTTGAAGCCAGACATTTTTTGAAGAGTATCCTGACGATATTTTTTGTCGTGACTTCGTCGTCGAGTGTCATTCCGAAAATAGGAGACAAACAATTGTTCTCCCTTTTTGATTGGTCGAATGGTGAGACAAATTTTGAAATCATCGCCTGGAATCACATCAATATTTGGCGCACATGAATGATTAATGTAACTGGAAATAATTGCCAACGATTCGACTGTTACATAAACGCCTATTTCTTCGACATCATTATAACCAATGCCTCCTCGATTGCAGTAAATAATGCAAAAGTGATGGCCGATTAAATGCATCAAAAATCGCTGAAGTTTCACCGATGGAAATTTTTTCTTGATGCTTGGCTTTTTCATGAGTGTTCGATAAGTGAATTGCACCAGCGTTACGAACCAAGGCTCGTCGCAAATATGCGCCGAATACCAAAGTTGTAGGAATGCTTCGTATTTGTGCTTTTCGTCTGTAATATTCGGAACAATTCGTTTTACATTCTCCGGACTTATGGCCTTTTCAACGAATTTCATCAACTCTTTTGCATCCGGAAACATTTCCAACACAACTAATACCGATCGAATCACATCCATATTAAGAACCGATACATTATCGTCCGATGCCATTTCCATTCCGCATTCAATTTGATGGTATGTATTGTTCATGCACCTTTCATTATTGTAACAAAATAAAGCCAATGTGCATTTTTTGCATGGCACCGTATTGGTGTGATCTTTTAAACAATAGCAGCAATTTTTATGTTTATTTCGAAAATGCAGCTTCATTTCTGCCGGTTCAATCAATACTATTTTGCCGGCCGGTATATCACATGTAGCTTTGATCATTCGCCCAAATTTTTCATCAAAATCGATTTCCAAAACATTGGCCATGCATGCAAACTGTTCATTTGGTGCATAGTCCAATGTTGGCGTTGGTGTTTCGATTTGAGCATTTTGTTCAATCATTTGCAAGCATTCGGCCTTACGAATTTCCAATTTTGGCATCAATTTTGCCGGATAACCCGATTGTTTTGCAAGCTCGATATCGATTAAGCATTTGTCGTATTTTTTCAAACGAAAAAAACATGCCGATCGATTCGCGTATGCTAAACTTACTGGCTCGGTACCATTTTCGGCGAGAATTAAACTTTCACCATACATGTCAATGGCGTCCAAAAAATCATTCGATTGAAATGATGCGTTTCCCATTTTTCGATAAAATGATGACTTTTTGTTGTTTTTCATTTCTGGCGATGTGGGCATTTGAACTGGATGAACACAAATATTTTCGTAAATTCCTTTTTCTTTTTTCCACAACATTTTGACGATTTCCGCAAATTATTTCTAAATGAACAATGACTGACTTGGATGGAATACTATGTTGAAATGACGCTTGCAAAATGTCCGTTTGATTATTACGACACTCGAATCACATTCTAGAATATTCTTTTCGAATGATTGTGTGCGTGTGTTTGCCTGTACTGTCAAATCAGGCAGCCGAATTATGCTTGTGTACCAAAAATTATCGCATTTTGAAGGAAATATAAACAATTTTACATTTTGATCGCTATTGTTTGCATTTCAACGAATTCGGCAAGCGAACAGTTCCATTGATTTCAACTAGATGTCGTTATTGCCATCAATAGTGACGCCCAGCAATGAACTTTAAATTTAATTTCTGGAAGATTTCACCATTAACAGAGAAAAAAATGTCAACGGCAAACGTTCATATATGCTAAATCATAATAATGGATTCGTCACAACATTGAATTATATTCGAAAAAAATAAATACAGAGAATTATTTAATACATTTAAATAAAGCTGAAACACTCGTATCTCAGATGAGTGCGTAGATCGATTCATTGGGTTTGTTTTATTTACACAGTTAGCCTTCTGGGGACCTTGTTGAGGGTTTTAAACCAATGATATTCAACATTCAAAATTATTATATACACCGAATACAGAACAAGAATTTTGACATCGACATCGAAAGTTGAATACGCTCTATGCACCTGACAATGACTTTTGTATTAACAACTTGAGCAGGCCAACATAAAATTGAACACAGTTCAATTCAAAGCGTACAATTCGATGGCCTCCAATTCTCGTTTCGCTTTCAAATATATTAATATACACACAGTTTTGTTCAAAGCGTTCGAACAAATGTAACAGGCGCTTGCCAGCGATTATAGACAATTCCACATATTTTGCCGTGTATTTCGTAGCCGTACGTATTTGAAATGAATTCAAGATTCGAGTTTCGCAAATACTAAGGATTTTATGAGTAACTTGATTCCTAGGCTTGCATAAATTTTAAGTATGAAATAACTGAATTCTGATGCTATCAAAGCTTTAACTTGTTGAACATATACAATAATAATTTCCATTACAGAAATGTTATGTGTCGGTCTGGAAGTGTTGGTCATTTTACACAAATGAAGGAGACATTTTTCGCAGTGAATTTTTTGCCAGTGTTCTTGACTTTATTTTTATTTTTATAATGCATTGTTGAGCAAATGATTTAATGGAATAAGGCGTTCGATTTTTTTTTTATAATTCAAATATCACCACAATTGTTGGATCAACGAATGAGGAGACGAAAATGGCGGCACAGTATTTAGTAGTCGCACGATGACTTGCTCCACGGTACATTTATGCGGTTCACATAAAATCATTTCTTCGGCTGTGAATGTGATTGACAATGGCTATTTGATTAAAACTGAATCAACATTGTGTGATTCGAAAAATTTGGCTTGTGTTTGTTATGAAAATATGTTATTATCCACTATACATGCACTTTAAGAAAATCATGTTCCCCAACGGCTGTAATTGTCAATTTTTGAATGTATTTTAGTTGGAATTTTTTTATTTTTTTTTGTTTGGTTGAGAAATAATTGACATTATTCGCGTAGTTTCCCAGTAGTGATGAATTTTTCACTGACTATCACACCAGGCAATCAGGAGCGTATGCATTCATTTGAAATTGACAAAAACATTCTTGTCTTATCATATGTAGTTTTATATGTGTGTAAATTTCATTTTGAATGGAGAAAAATGGCGCAAGGAATTTCATCTTTTGCATTTCTCAGAAGCTTGTTTGTCTCCTCGTTGTGGAATTGAATTCGCTGTGAAAATGAATGGATTCGATAAGATTTTGAAATAAAATTTGGAAGGCCATTTTTCTATTTGCTGTATCCAAAGCTCCCCAAATATCTCATCAATTGCTGCAGTATGGAGCAAAAGTCACAATTGTTCGCCGACGACAAAACGCGTAATACGTTGCGGTTGACGTATTGAGTCAATCGTTTTGCAGCTCAGCACGCATATGAGTGCTACCAAGTGTTTTTCAGAATCTATCTGTGTGTACAGTGTACAGTGTACAGTGTCGGGTGTCGGTGTATACTGCACACATATGCTATAACCGTTGAACATACAAAACAATCAAACATCTTTCGAATTCTGATCTCCTGATCGGAAATTTCACTGAAAATGTTCACTTTTCTTCGAAAGCAATCGAAAACTTGTACGTTTTCCTGATCCATAAATAAATGTCACTCAAAAAAAGAATTGTGCGTTCGATATTTTCTCGCATTCAAACTGAGATCATTTTTAAGCTTAATGCAAATTGTTTGTTTCATTTTTTTTTACGCAACAATTGATTTCTGGAGAAAAGGAGAGCTGAGTTCGTTCACACGTACACATATGATGATGATGATGGTCAACGAACTTTCAAGCCGAGCTCATGTATGCAATGCAGGCATACAGCGTATACAACGCTTTCATAAAATCATGTTTGCCTGTTAACTTAGCCTCAACCTTTAACGTTAAGTTTTTCAGTAACCTCGCTCGTGCAAAAAGCATCGCATCAGAAATTGCTCAAATTATTTTCGGTTTCGAATTTTTGTGCAAATTGTAAATTGTATTTGATTAGTAATTTATGATCTAAACGTAGTACTATCATTAAGAGCTTAAAATCGAAAACATATGACGATTAATCGGTATCTCTCACCATAAAAAAAAAATATTTCCACTTTCGTCAAGAAATCAAAAATATTCAATGGAATTTCTCAATTCGCAAGTTGAGGAAAAAAATTCAGTGGAAATTATAATGAATTTCCCCATTCGAAGCACGCTTGGCTTGCAATATTTCATATATATATTTCAATACGAAGGTACACGGTCCGGTGTGCCTTTTTGCTATTTGGAGTGTTGAAAACATTCGTAAAATTATGATTGCCTGCTAATAATATTGAATATTGCACCGCCGCAGTGATTGTGCAAATTAAAACACGCGATAGTTTCAGAGAAGGAATGAAACATACATTCCGCCACTACAATTTCAATCGTGAAAAATGTTTGTAGAGAGGAGAGCTGCGTTGTCGTTCACATGTTGTTTTTTTTTTCTCTGCAAAAGTGGGGCTCAATTTAGTTGGATAAATGGAAAGAAAGCCAAACTGAAAAAAATGGATTGGAGTGGAAAAATGAGAGAATGGGTTTAATGTTAATGATCATCATCAATTAGTTGTCTCTGTTTTAAGTATCCGGATGGCCACGCAATTGTTGAATTAATATTCGTTTTCTCTTCTTTAAAGTGCGATAAAATTGATTTGTATTGAATAGATCGAATGCCGATATATCGAATTTAAAAGTAAAAATGAACACATCATATCGAAAATTGCTTCATACAATGTTAGTGTTAAAGCGATACAAATACCGACCTCAACACGTTCAACGATAAAGTAATACAAAGTACTGCACTGTATCAGGAGATCATCAAAATTAGATGCTTGAATCTACCGCTGCTATGTCGAGTACTTGAGCACTTGAACCATGTACTGTATGCGGGTATTCTTTTACACGTTTTTACTTCTTCTTTTTTTCTCATTTGCCTTTTCATTTTACAAACGCACACACACACACACAAACACAGCCGAAGCATAATGGTTTTTTCTTTCTCTCCAAGTCTCAATTGACATGAGTTGAACGTTCATTGTTGTTGTGCTGATATCGTCGGAATTTCCTGGTATCATCAATTTATGTGTATCAATGTATTCAAGCCGAACCATAATCATGAAAAATACCATGTGTCGAATAACCAGTGTTAAAAATGCGATAAAATGAGGAGCGATTGCTTTTAGATTTTTAAATTGGTTTTATTTACATTTCACGACTTTCAAAATAATATTATAATATTTATCACAATTGAGAAAAAAATTGTAAATTAAATGAGGAAAATCCGTTGATATGTATGGAATATGGATTTCGATTCGAATCCTTTTTTCTTTTAATTTTTTTCTTTCTTTTTTGCTCCTGGAAATTCAAACCATACAAGCATCCTTCTGATTCGTTGCATTGAATGTTGTGAAATAATCATCATGAATAAATCGAATAATATTCTCAATTGGACACAGATCTGCTTTATTGCCTCGACTATCTTTAATTATGCGTAAACTTCGGCCACCTTCACAGAATTCAATTTTTCGCGTCACATCGCGTCCATTGTAAATTGTACGAAAATAATATTCGCCAGCATCGCCAGTTTCGGCTTCACTTTTATACACTTCGAACGTTAATCGTGTGGCATACGGAATGAAATAGGATTGATCGGACAGTTGATCCTGATTTATTTTCCGATATAAACCAAGTGCCGTTGTTAAAAATTGAATGGTTCGATCGTGGCCAGAATAAACAAGTAATTTCATTTTGTCACCTGAAATTATTTTCAACATATTCGCAACAATGTGTCGAATCATTCCATATGCACGAAGCAAACCCTGTTGACGTGTTAATTTATGTTGTGCCTCTTTAATACCTTGCCATTGTGTGTAGGACATTAATGCAGCCACATGATTTGTTTCAATGCAACCTTCTATATCTGATTCGAAAACCTCCTCATTATCCGGATCAATGATGCGATTCGATAGATTATCACTTGATTTCAAAATAGCATTATTATTATTATTATTATTATTATTTGTTTCCTCTTGATCAATATTAATCAAATCATTCGTTTCAGTTGTACTGGCCATCATTGACTTGCGGCTTTTATCAATTGTTGTTTCAACATATTCGGCGGCATTGTTACGTCGACATGGTAACGGCGCGTCGTGACAAATTAATGATAAAATCGCATCACGCACTTCTAATGGCTGCATTTTTGATGTAGGATTTTGTAATACATTTGAACCGATCCATTGTACAACGGCCGCTATTGTTGGATGCTTATTCAATTGATTTGAAAATTTTTGTGTTAATAATGATTTGATTTGTTCAGCTCGCGGACATACACAATCGGCAAAACAAAATGCTAATGAATGACTTTCACGTATCACTAATGAAAGCCAACGCTCTGGCGATAGAAATGAATACATCATTGCCATTGCTGATTGAAATGTTCGACGATATCTTGTTGAATAAATAACTACTTCATCCGATAATTGAATCATTTGTTGAGATTGTGTTGTATTCGGTGTTCGAGATATTGGTATCGATGTTAAACCCAATGCATGGCCATAAATTTGTCTCAAAATTTCACCAACCTGAAGCATTTGAGCGATGCCCTTGGTTGTTAGCTGGCCCAATAGACATTCCTTTGGGAATGCTGGTAACAATGGAAAGTTATGGAATGGCCCATTTTTATTGTAAATATATTGACCAGATGGTGCATTAGCCGATGTATTTAATAGAAATGATTTGTATTTGTTGAGCAGCACATTATTCGGTTTGCCTGCACCACAATCGATTGAATTTATTCCACGCACATGAGCCATAGGACCACGATCACCATGACGAATTAACATTATTACTCCTTGTAATTTCCATCCGTTTATGACGCCACCATCTTCTTTTCGCACAATCGATTGAGTCGGATTACATTCGGATTGGATTTTTTTCAATTTAGATGCATCGTCCTGATTACTTAGGGACTGATATGGCTGATTGATGAGGAATGATTGTGATGCATTGATGTTTATGTATTTGTACATCCCTGCCCAAACAGAAACAGATTTATTAGATAAGTCTTTTTTTCTCTTCAAAACCAAAAATACCAAATTTGAACTACCTGCCATGAGCAGAAATATCCATAGGATCAGACATAAATAGCAATATAAAGTACGATGTTGGGAAAAGAATCGAACTACTTCACGTAAGAACATGGCTTTAATTTCACCTGTCCTATCTAAAAATGAAATTCAGTGAATTGGCGCGAATATTCATCGATGAATCGCACGATTTTTCATATGACCGCCTAAAAATATTGTTTTGTTTACGAAATCACTCTTAGTTGTTAGCCCAATAAAATTTTCTCTTTCTATTCTGACTGATTTTTAGAGCGCAGGACTCTTATCACTCATTCAGTTAAATTTGTTAATAAGAACAGGTTTAATGCTGCGTTCAACAGATGGAGCTGCTTTTATTCAATACTATACGTTAACAAAAGAGACCAATAAAAATTGCGATACATCGTGAACGTCAGTCAATAAAAATACATGTGACCAGTGATTTCGAACTGTCAAATTGTATTAACATCATTATGAATTGACAACACGCGGAACGTTTAGTTTATTTACGATTCTAATGAATTCGAATTAATTAAACATTTCAATCAGATCTAGAATAGTGAAAATCGGTAAGTGTTGTAAAATTCAAACGGATTTAAATGGATCAATCAGTGAATTGCATATCAGATTTCAGTTGAAAAGATTTTGCGTCTTATCATTTGTACCAGACATCAGAACAATAACCAATACAGATTCAAAATAAAAGAATCTCTATTTGTTAATAGGATCGTGTCACGATATCAGGCATTTTGTGATAATTTTTTTTCCATTTAACGATAAAATATTCAATCAATGAATCTTCAAATATTCGCTTACCGTTTAATGTGAGAAATAGAAATAATTGGTAAATTTTTTGAAAAATCATAATACGACTTTATCGAAAATGATCTCATAGTTAGAATGAAACGAAATAAATTTTCAGTCCATTAAAAATTCACACATTTCAAGGACAAAAAATTTAACCAAAAATTCGATAATCACGAACCACAACCTTACTTAATACGAACATTGTTTGCCGTTTTATGACAACGGTTTTGCCGATATTTGGCATTCATCATGTGCTTTTCCAGCGGTTCATATCAATAGTTTGAGGTTACATATGCATTCTTAAAAATTATACGGTAATTTTGTCGAAATTTCGTGAAATAAGCTGATGATCCGTCAAAATTGTCCTAAAAATATCACAGAAAATACTGTATGCGGCCACACAAAATCAAATTTACAAATGCCAATAGCTGATGATAGAATTGTTCAAGGTACAAATTAATGGTGTAGAACGAAGAATAAAAATCAGCGATATCATCGTATCGACGTCGTAAGGTTACCGTTGGAATTGGCGAACAACTGATCTTGAATTGTTTCATTTATTATTAGCCGCATTTCTTTGATTATGTCATCTTTAGCAATTTGCGTCTAATTTTAGTCATGTGTATTGTGCTGTGTGTTCCTTTTTGTGCCCCGACGATGCAAAATTTCTCATATCATAATGTCGAATGGCCTGTCACCATTGAATTAACCATATTATTATCGTCGTTGGTTTCGTTTTAGCCTGTGCGTTATTCTTTCATGTTCGCAACAAAAGAAAAATTAAATTTAGTCGAAATTTCGAATGTAAGATATTTGTGTGCAATTTCATTTTAAAAAATGATTTCGCTTGATTTCTTTTGATTTTTTTATTTCTTTGAAACATTAGACTGTGAATATGTGTGTGCTTGTTAACAACAATTGAAAGTTATTACCTAATCGATTCATCTCGTGAGTTGGTCGTTGTTAGTGTAACACATTTTCTATTTTGCAGTTCGCAAAATTTTTACTATCATTATTGTGCATCAAAAATATGCGATCGAGAAAATTGACTTATGACATTATTTCCCAAAAGAAAAAAAATAGTTTTATGCATTTTGAGAGGATTTTTTTTTAAATTATTCTATAATTTATATTTGCAGCGTAACAACGGAATAAGTAACGAAAAATAGTAGAGAAAAAAACAATGAGGAACGGTCAACTGTTACCAGTTGCTGTGGGCATCGCTTTATGCACTGCAAGTGTTGCATTGTTTTATAAATGGTATAAAATGAGAACATCTGATGAAATCGATGGAGTGCCGAATTCCAAAGTGAGACCAAAACGCGCTAAAAATCATTTCACAAAAGTTGAATCAGTCATTTCGAATGACAAAGTGCCCATTATTATTGGACGACTGGGTGCAAATGTTAAATCAATCGAAGAACGAACAAATGCACGAATTCAATTTCGTGAAAAAGATGAAACGAATCAAATTTGTGAAATTTCTGGTCAATATGAGGATGTTATGAAAGCGGCCGATGTCATCAAAGAAGAATTGGCCCGGTCTCAAAGTCGAACTGAAGAAATGATCATTCCGACGAGTGCACACAAGAAAATTTGCCGTCAAAGTGGAAAAGTGTTGCACGACATTTGTCAACGTTCGTTTACACAAATCCATATCGATGCCGGTATCACCGATAAAAATGCTCGCCGGCTATTAATAACTGGATCATTGGCCAACATTGAAAAGGCAAAAAAATTGATTGCCGAAAAGGTGCGTCAAGATAGTGAAGAACAAGAGGCGGAAGGTAAACGTGAGCCAAGATACACGTCACGCGGACCATCGGCCAGCACATCTTTGGAAAGTTTGCCCAATCAAACGTGTAAGTTGTTCAATATTTTTTTTTTCAGTTTAATAAATAATTGAGAAAGCACTACGAAAAAGATTCTGATATGAAATCGATTCATTTCCGATTTCAGTGTCACCACCATCGATGCCAAAACTTGATTTACATTTAAGTTCGGAAAACTTAAATTCCATGTTCAATAAAACCGGGGGACAATTTGAAGTATATGTTTCGGCCGTTGCGTCCCCAGGACGATTTTGGATTCAATTGGTGGGTCCACAAACTGTCAAACTTACAGGTCTAATCGATCAAATGACGGAATATTATGGTCAAGCCGAAAATCGAGAAAAACATCAAATTAAAGAACCGTATTTGGGTCAAATTGTTGCGGCCATGTTCCAATATGACTGTAAATGGTATCGAGCCGAAATTGTCGGAATCCTGCCAAATGAATTTGATGCACGAAAAGTGATTTTGGATTTGTATTTCTTGGATTATGGTGATAGTATTTATGTGAATCCATCGGATGTTTTTGAGATGCGAACAGATTTTCTAACATTACGGTGAGTTCATCGTATCCAATATCGAAATGAACAAAATTTATTTCTGATTTTGATATTTAGCTATCAAGCAGTTGAATGCTTTTTGGCAAATGTGCAACCAATGTATCCAGAAGATGGAAAATGGAATCACAAATCAATTGGTCGTTTTGAAGAGCTGACGCATGGTAATTACGTTTTAAAAAAGAAAAAACTCTCTGTCATTCACTTGAATTGCTTAAGCTTAAGTTTTCATTCATTTCCACACACACACACACAGTTGCACAATGGAAGAAATTGATCGCAAAAGTGGTCACAACTAAAGAACGATTCAAGGTGGGTGATCCGAATGAACATGATGCATCTCCAATACCAGGAATCGAGCTATATGATACTATTGACGGTGAGTTCTCAACTTCTATGCCAAAAACTTTGTTTTGTAATGTAAATCGTTTCATTTTAGATCATGAAGTCAATTTGGCGGCAACAATGATTCTAGAAAATTTTGCGGTTCCAATGAACCATTCTGACGACCCGACGCCATTATCTCGCTATTCTTCATCTGACAGTGTTCTGCGTGTGGACGGAAGTCCAAATCATGTTGGTTCGGTTGCCGAAAAAGCATTAATGTTCGAATTGACGGCCAATTTACAATCTAGTCCAAGCAAAACAAATGGTATCAAATCACCGATTCCATCACCAAAACAAATGATGAGCCCACGTAAAAGGCGATTTGGCGCTAGTATCGAAAAACTTACCGAAAACAATGAAAATATTCAAAATACAGCTAATGTCACTGACAACAAAGCCAATCATTCAAATGTTCAAAACTTATTAGATGACATCGCCAACCAAAGTTGGGCTGACTTAGTAGAAGCTGAGTCTGATCACACATGAACATTTAACATTTTCATCCTCGAAAATCGAAATCTTTTTAATGTTTGAAACAATTAAAAAGGATTAAATTATCATAAATGGCTGTACATTGATTCAGAATGTAAATTTCCAATTTTGACCCAAAATGTTTTTTTTTCCTTTAACTTTGTTAATCTGTAGACATTTTTCCTGTATCAAAATTCCGACCTGAATCATTTTCTATTTCATTGGAAAAACATTTTAGATTTAAGAATAATCGCTTTTCAGTTTAAGAACACTTTTAATTGTTCTCTGCCATTTAAGTATTCGATTTTACTTAATTTAGAAGTGAAAAAGAAAAAAGAAGAAAAAACAAGTATTGTGACAAGTGGATTGTTCAAACACAGATGGTTGACATTAGGATTAGGTGTTATTATATAATTTAAGCGTTTGGAATGCATGAATTGTATCTATTCGTCGATGACAAGTGTTGTCAATAATATCAGTGCTGGTATTCAGTGTTTGTAATAAAATCTACAACGGAAAAGATCAATTTCACAATAATTCACTAAAAACATCCTAAATACCTGCGTTGATAATAATGATGAACACTGGAAGGACACATTTCAACAGCTTTTTTGCCATTTAAACCACATAATTGTAAATGATTTTTCACAAAAATCCAAAATAAAAATTCATTCAAAATATTTCGGAGTTTTTCATGTAGTTTTTATTCAATTTGTTTTTATTTATCCAAATGATTTTAGATTCTTATTTCATAATGCTCTTGCTATATAGTAGCTAAAAGTTGAAATTTCACATTATGTATGAAATTTAATGTTCACCTGCTGTCAAAACCATATTGGTTGGCTGTTTATTTGCATAGTTTTCGTATTTTTAGTTTATTATTTCATTTGAATTTCAAATTTCATTCAAGCGCTTCATAGAGAACTGAAACAATGACGACAATACAAATTTCAAATATTATTTTGCTTTCGCGCGTCTAAGTTGACCACATTATTTTGATCTCATTCTCAGTCTCGGTCATTTCATTTTTAGTAATCAAACATTTGAAAAGCATCTTTCTTTGCTTTCACCCCATTCCACTCGCTCTCCGTCTCTCCTTCTCTCCCTCTCTCCTTCTCTCTCGCTCTCTCTAATTCAATTTCGTTCGATAACATCGATGATATCGGTAATAATAATAATATGCAGTAATAAAAAAGACAATCGCAATTTCCTTGTTGATTGGTTGCGTTTCTCTTTCATAAAGTGAAGAAAGTGCCGAACATATAAAATCAGGTTAGAAAATGATTACAAGCATTCAATTACAAACTACAACATACAATAACATTTCAGACACAAATGTGTCTCAAAAAAAAAAAAAAATAATTACGATTTGGACGACGATCTACGACGACGAAACGATTTAGTATGTGGAGCGAAAGGATAAACAATTCTGGTCATATATTTTTATGGATTAGACAGATGGAAATAATCAATGACGCGTATCGTGTAGTGATTGAATAATCAATAAAAGTTTTCCTTTATTTTAATTTTTCTTTCGCGATAAATACAAGATAATTTTTTTTTATGATACTCATGGATTCAATAAAATCCGCAAATCTAATTAAAAATTGCTACGAATTCGTCGCATTTATTTTTTAAATTTTTTTTTTTAGTTTTTTTCTTTTGTTCTTTCTTCTCTCGTGAACTGTTCTTCCAAATTCCGAAACGAAATCGTTAATAATATTTCCTTCAAACGTTTCCATAAGCACGAGACCAGATAATGTGAATTTTTGGATTGATATATAACATTAAATGTATGTTTGGATATTCAATATCATGTGTTATATCATTTGCGTGATTTGAAATGTCAAAAACCTCAAATCCACTGCGATTCATATGCAAAGTATAATTCGCTTATCTTAATTCATGTGTCGTCCCTTCAAATCGATTTCATTCTCGCAGTTGTTCCATTTTTGAAAACAGTTCTATTTTATTTGTTTTTTTTTTCTCTCGATAGTTTTCTATGTTGTTGTTGTTTTTTCTTCTTCTTCTTTTTTTGAAATCGTAAAATTAAAGTAGCAATTAAAATAGTATTATTAATATTTATTGTTGTTTTTTGTTGTTGTTGTTGTTTGTTTTCGACTTTGTTTGATGTATAAACACTAATTGGATAGGAAAAATTACTGTTTTTACTGGTGTGGTTGTTGTTGTTGTTGTGGTTTAACTAAACTGTGTTTTGGATGTGTTTGTGTGTAGTGTTGTTTTAGTTGATTTTATGTTTGGGCGTTTTTTTTTTGTTGTTGTATATTTTTATCCGGTTGTAATATTCAATTTTGGATGCTGGTGTAAATGTATTTAGTTTTAACATTATTACTACCATTATATAAATGTATTGTTGATTTTAAAGGAAGTAATCGGGTGTTCTTCGTGTAACATGTGGTTCACCACGTCGCGGAGCAGGATCGAATTGAAGGCTAAATTAACAAAAAAGAAAGAAAAAAAGATTATTGTATTGGATGAGGATAGGGCTGAGCATCACACTGATCAATCACAATGATATACGTACAATGAAAATTTCAGTGAATCATCTAGTTCCATTAGAGCAGCTTGATTACCACAACGATAGCAATAATTCGGTGCTGAAAAAATCGTAACAACATTTCGATCGTGGCACCAATTATATCCTTCCATAACAAGTTGATGTGCACGTGATACTAATGTTAATCCATTTGTATGATTGAATGTTTCCGAGATGTCCTAAATTTCAAAACGAAATAATTCAATTTTCATTTTATTTATTTTTTCAATTCAAATAAATATGCAAAAAATTGAAATAATAGAAGAAGAAGAAAAAAAAACTTACTTGTCCAAATGTATAGCCGGCACCACGTGGTGAAATGCCCCATCCACCGCGATCATCCGGATCTGACCATAACAAATCGCACATTGGACCTTCATGTGGCACCTCTTGTATCCGATCTAATGCTCTAATATGATCTAAAGTGTCAATTGATGGACTCAAACCGCCATGCAAACAAAATATTTGACCATCAACCAATGCAGTCAATGGAAGATAATCGAATAGATCCGTAAAATATTTCCATACATTTGCATTACCATATTTACGCAAACATTCATCGTAAAATCCATACACTTGGGTTATTTGACGGGATTCATGATTACCACGCAAAATTGTAATTCGTTCACGATAGCGCACTTTGAGTGCAACTAATAGTGTTACAGTTTCCACCGAATAATAACCACGATCAACGTAATCGCCCATAAACAAGTAATTTGTATCCGGTGAACGGCCGCCTATCCGAAATAATTCCATCAAATCATGAAATTGGCCATGGACATCGCCACAAACTGTTACTGGGCATTTCACCTCTTGTACGTTTGATTCTTTTGATAAAATTTCCTTTGCCTGGAAAAAAATTCGGGGAAAAAATAATACGTATAAAAACAATTCGATTACATTATTTTGCGCATCAATTGCATCAGGCTTAAAACGATGAAATCATTTCAATGGGAAAATCTATGCTGGCATCGATTCATCAAAGTGGATCATTCATTTGTTGTTTGTTTGTTCTTCATTTCGATTTGAAAAACTTTATTTATAAATATATAATAACATATGCGGGATCGGATAACAATATATACTTTGATCCGTTATTTGAATGACTTTGGCTGAATCTGAATGAAATTTTCACAAATTAAATGTTTTGTCTTTGGTGTCATGTGGTTTCGTCTATTTTTCACACCGTCGTTATCGATTCGCAAATAGCCAGAGACAATTGTTCCGTATAAAGAACAAAATTCTCATTTGAATATATCAACAAATGAGTCATTTATTGTTGATGTATGCCGTGACGAAAACCGAATGGTTCAACCTTTGAACACCGTACACCTTTCTTCACATATGCAAAGTTCAAAATAATTTTGTTTCGAAACAATAGAAAATTTCACATTGGTTTATTCATAATAATTATAAAGTTTAATCGTCATTCGATCGCGAAATTTAAGCGAATATGGTGCGAAAATGACTGGAAATGAAATAAATGTGACATGTGTATGACTCATTGGAACGTATGATTAAATAGGGGTTTTTTTTATATATATTTCAGACCAAAACAGCCGTTCGATTCGGGAAAAAGAGAACGAATCGAACACTTTTACATCTGTATATTTCATATCGAAATGGCATTTGAACACAATTGTCTGAGTGAATGTTTTTGCAAGGTAAACGAGTGAGTTCAGTGTATCAAATAATAATATGTATAAAGTATAAAGGCATATGACACACAGCTCACAACTAAATAAACGATGTTAATCAACTGACCCGCTTACATTTTCGATTCGATTAACAAATATTTGCTTCTATTGATCAATATGTTTGATCCCTGAGCATGCACGAAATTCCGTCGATTGTTTATTGATCAATCGCAAGGATATTTCATTCATGTAATCATTGCCATATGCGATAAGATTAAATGAACGAATTCGTAAGCACATGAACTTTGTGTATTTGACGTCAATGAAGATCGAATTTATCGAAGGAAATCGAAATTTATTTTAAGTCATCGCGTCCATTGTCCACATGCATAAAATTTCGGCGATGCATTTTTAAAATCATCTAATTTCACATAGTTAATACATATGTCTGACAGTCGACAGTGTAGATAGTTTCGTTGGCTTTCGAAACATTTTGAACAATATTCGATTAATCGCAATAGAATATTAAAACGGAAAACCTTGTGAATAAAACTGCCGGTGATGCCGATTCATTTTGTTATCAATATATTCAAATATTGATTCATTTAACTTCAAATTATTCAATGTATAATGTACATTGTATCGAGTCAACAGTCTACAGTCGAATGCATTCGTCTACACAATTTTTTTTTCTCTTCTCTTTTCTGTGATTCTGTTTTCCTTCCTCATCCTACTATTTTTCAAACAAAGTTGCTGCCGTCTTTATTCGTCTTGTGAAAGAAGAATGGACGCTTGGACGAAAGAGGCATTAGTTTTGGCACAGAATAGCAAATTTGTGTGGACAAACCGTAAGAAAAAATCACATATAAAAAGTAAACGAAGACGCGAAAAAAGAAAAAGGAGGCGAATAAATTTTAAATATTTTTTATAGTACAGGAGTGAGGACTGGGAAGTGAGGAGAGAGAGAGAGGAAAACAGACGATGAAACGAAATAATGCCCATGTATATCGCATTGACATGGAAAGCAATATTGAATTGGGCTTTGTACGCTATGTGTCGCCATCTTCCTAGCCGTCTCGATTTGTGAACCATTTGATTGTATTGAATTTTTTAATTTATTTCTTCGACTAGTAGACAATATTTGGAAAATGTCTAATGTCATGCGATTTGTGAGGCATAATGCCGCTTGAATTTTCATTTATCTATATTAATTTCATGAAATTTTTTTTAAATGAATGATTCTGTTGTTTTTGAGCCGACAGTCGACAATCATTCGTATTTGTCCAATAGTTATGAGTACTCTGTCAATGTTTAATCTACGATTCATATTTATGTCATTTTTAACATTCCTCTTGAATGTAATACATAAATTTTTTATTTGTTTTATTGGTTTTAACCGATGCCAGATATTTTTTCTTTTGTTTTCATTGAAACTGAAAATAAATTTTCGAAATAGAAGAAGAAAGAAAAATGCGATAAATAAATCAACGAATTTTACCTTGTCACACAATGTTTTCACTTGCGTCTCTGTTAATTGTTTGCACTCGTTGAGCTGCTCAATAAATTGATCTAAATCTTTGAGAGCTGCTTTATCCTCCATGTTTTTCACGAATTTTTTTTTTGTTTGTAGAAAATTGAATAACTTGCGACAAATTCGGACTAATCGAGCTCTTCAAATAACTATTTTCGTTTTTTTTTTGGCGAAAATTGAAATGACAAGCCGACAAACGTTTCGAATAAACACACAAATCGAGATGTTTAATGTGTATGTGAATGTGCTAAAAAAAGAGCAATTAAAATGATGACTTTTTTTCTATTTTTTTTTTTACTTTTATCGGTGTCTGGTTTTTCTGGATACTAAGTGTGGTGTTATTTTATATTCGCTTAGTTTTGCACTTTTTTTTTTAATGTTCACTTTGAAATCGTTCGATTTTCAATCGTACGCGAAAATATGATTTACTCTTAAAAGAAATTTACGATTATTCTCTTTGTATGTTTCGTATTATTTTTTTTTTTTTTGTTGCGTTCTCTCTTTTTTGTATTCTTTTTTTTTCACTGCTTCCCTTATAACTAGTGTACTATTGTGCAATTTTTCCTCCTTCACACATTGAGTCGGATGTCGATCGAATCGAAATTAAAATCAAACACCGAAAACGGTTTTAGTTGGTGTGTGAAAAACAAAAAATAACAAAAAAAATTAAACGAAAATGGTCTGAATAAGACTTAAAGCCAATATTCCGTTCGTTTAAAAAATGGTAATTTTTCGTTTTTGTGAAAAAGTTCCGCACAAACGATGTTTGATTCAACCACACTTCAAACAAAATGGCTGAATTTTATTTTACACAATATAACATGACGTCAGGCATCTCTTTTTCTCATTCGAACAACTAAATATACATAACAAGAACCACATTCATATGTATTCTTCGAATAGAATTTCTTGGCGTTGGCTACACATCACGCATACGAACAATGAATCAAAAAGAGACCAATGGATGATGTGCGCGCGCATAGCGACAGTAGTGACATGGCGAATTTTTCGGTGCATTGCAGCGAATCATTTCAACTGATTTGTAGATTTTCGAAAATGAAAAAATTTGTTGTTTTTGCGAGGCTTAAAAATCGAATAAAAAGTCGAATAGGGTCCGAAATGTGATTAAATATTGATAATTAGTTTTCGAGAAGAGGAAAAATTCCATTCGAAATAAAACTGACAATTGATAGCTTTTTTATTCGCCACATATCCTTTGGATGGGTAACACTAATAATGCGCATCGGGCAACATTGACCGGTCGACAACTTCATGTTAGAAATGAATGACATTGAAGTGGACCCGCCATCATACAGCGGTATCGTAGGCCTTTTTCGTTTCGTTCGTGGAAGTGAACAGACGTGTTTTTTTAACAAACAAAATTCAAGTCAAGAATAATGACTGAAACACTTCAAAGACGTGGTACCCTTTTGGGTCACAGCGGATGGGTTACACAAATTGCAACCAATCCAAAATACCCAGATATGATCTTGTCTTCATCACGCGGTGAGTAATTTTTAATCAAAAAAATTAATTAATTTTTAAAATAATTTGGTTGCCGACACGGGCACATATAGAATTTCCTATATAATGACATGTGTCACCGTGTTCGGGTTCCGGTCAAAATATTCATCGTCATTTATTCGAATCATCATGTGATAATCGAATGAATTCTGAATCAATTCCAAGCTAAAACAATTAATATAATCCAAATTCATCAAAATTTCCGGATAATTAATGAGATTTTTCAAAAATTAATTTTGTTCTCTTTGCTTTTCCCACAGATAAGACATTGATCGTATGGAAATTGACTCGTGACGAAACCAATTATGGTATCCCACAAAAACGTTTGTACGGTCACTCCCACTTCATCAGTGATGTTGTTTTGTCTTCGGACGGTAATTACGCTTTGTCCGGTTCATGGGACAAAACTTTGCGCTTGTGGGATTTGGCTGCTGGAAAAACCACCCGCCGTTTCAAAGACCATACCAAGGTGTGATAAAAATATTTCAATTAAATTGTTTTAAATGATTCGGTGTTTCGAATTCGAACAGCAATTGATAAAACATTTGCTGATTTCGTAAAAAAAAAAATGTAAAAAGAGCACACATTTGAAAGTCCATCATCGATAAGGTTATGTTTTTCCACATGCAATTGGATTAGATAGCTTTGGTCGATTGAATGGCATGTGCCAATTTAGTTTGTAAGAGCCATCTCTTCGGAATGGCAGAACATATCATCAACTTCCCGTTGAATGCGTCTCACAATGGCCCAAATATCGCTTTTTGATGCAGATACGTAAGTCTTATCAGTGTACAAATCCAAATTGATTTTCGTCAATACTTTTTTTAGTTTTATTCTAAATTGTTGTTGAATATTTGAAAATGTTTTCTAAGTTTGTCACTAATTCAATCATTATTTTTTTTTCCTTTCCATTTCCATCAATTGCAATCGAAAACAAATAGGATGTTTTGTCGGTCGCTTTTAGCGTTGACAATCGTCAAATTGTGTCTGGTTCCCGTGACAAAACTATCAAATTGTGGAACACTTTGGCCGAATGCAAATACACCATCCAAGATGAAGGTCACTCTGATTGGGTTTCATGCGTTCGTTTTTCACCAAACCACAGCAATCCAATTATTGTTTCGTGCGGTTGGGATCGTACTGTCAAAGTCTGGAATTTGGCTAATTGCAAGCTTAAGATTAACCATAAAGGACACAATGGTTACTTGAACACCGTTACCGTTTCACCAGACGGTTCATTGTGCACATCAGGCGGTAAAGACACCAAAGCGCTATTGTGGGATTTGAATGATGGCAAACATTTGCACACATTGGACCACAATGACTGCATCAATGCATTGTGTTTCTCACCAAATCGATACTGGTTGTGCGTTGCCTATGGTCCATCAATCAAAATTTGGGTAAGTGTAATTCATTTAATTTAATAAACATGATCATTGATCGTTTTATGGCATTGAATTCACTCCACGGTTCGTTTTTGAAAAAATTACCTCAATCCGGACTACTAACCGATATGCTAGATCAATTTTGGCTTTTAAACGTTGTATTTAGATATTCAATTCTTGATTCAACACCTGTCTAGCCATACACTTTTCAATATCCAATTCGATTTGAAGTCTGATTTCGGATTGTTTCATTTCGATTTTGGCTTGTGATTGAACATAATTTTTAATTTGGGATTTTTTTCGCTCTTTTTTTTTAGGATTTGGCATGCAAAAAAACCGTTGAAGAACTTCGTCCAGAAGTTATTTCTCAAACATCAAAAGCTGACCCACCACAATGTTTGTCCCTTGCTTGGTCTACCGATGGTCAAACACTTTTCGCTGGCTACAGCGACAATACAATCCGTGTCTGGCAAGTGTCAGTTACTGCATCCCGTTAAGAAAATCATCGGATGTCTCTTACGGATGTGCCGTATTTTATGTATTTGTTTAAAAAATACATAACACAAAGAAAACCAATTCCATATTTTCATTTAAAAGTCATCAAGTTTTTTTTTTGTTGAGAAGTAAAATAAAGTATGGATTATTGAAATCATAGACTTTTGTAAAATTTCTTTTAGACTTAGACAAACAAACGAGCAACTCCATAGTGTTTAGGTTTAGGCGCATTATTTATCCCATGGTTAGTTTTAAGACAAATGTGAAAACAAAATTTTTTCTTTAAAAAAAAATATAAAAAATTGTCATAATCATTTGAATCATATTTGTGACTGTTTCGCACTTTGAATCTGATTACTATTTCTGCAAGTCATAACGATTCTCCCGATTAAAACTTCAAAATCTCTTTTTATTTTCATCACATGCGCCGGCCCACTATTCCAAAAAGAAAAAAACTTCTCATTTCTTTACCGTCCACACAGGGAAAAAAGAAACCATAATACGTCACTTCCAGTCATCAACGATGAAATCGGCGTTCCACTAACATCAGGCAACTCGCCGCAAATATTTCTATAAAATATTCAACACCACACATACACATATCAATAGGCTTTTACGTGCTCATCGCTCTTCGATCAAAGTGTCACGCATTCACACACACACACACACACACACACACACACACACACACACACACTCGCGATACCATTTTTTCAACGTTCAATTTTGCTGCTCAACAATTTTCGTTCATTACATTTTGTTCGTATGCTGCGCCCCATACATTCGTATAGTTAAGTATGGTGCTGCTTAAAATTGTATAATGCCCACAGTTGTATATCGTAGTACAACGACAGAAAAGATCTACGGAGTTTCTCATAAGAAATACGAAAAGACAAAAATGTATTGCATATTTTTCTAGTGAACGAAAAAAAAAGAAAAATCTATTTATTTAATCCAATTCATGTGAATCGCAAGGCTGAAAACTAATCAAAAAAAGAAAAAAATTCCATCGTCGATAAGTTGTGAATAAGTGTTTTTCATTGTTTTGTGTATTCTTTTTTTCTAATGTGGTGAATGAAATATTTCCGAAAAGAAAGACAAATTTGCATACGAAAAACCGTGTCGTAAATGTGAGTCAAATGGAAAATTATCGAATAATTTAATCAACTTTAAAAAGTACTCAAATATTTATAGTTATTGAATTTCGGAATTTGTTTGGATGGCAAATATAGGAGTGTTTATTTTTTCTCTCTCAATTCAACTGGAAATAGAAAATGATTATATTAAAATTAGTCATAACATGACGTCCGCACCCAAGATAGTAGTATAACATTCAATATATCGAATTGACAATTTTGAGAAGAAAAAAAATGTGTGCCCAATGCTAAATGTTCATTCGTTCGGCGTTGAACTAAATATTTAACATAAATGGTGTGTGCGTGTGTGTGTGTGTGTGTTTGCGACGGGTATCAATGAGATAAATGTTTGAGATTGGCTAAAAATGATAAAAAATATATTGCTAAATGCATTAATATATCTCAATAGAAAATCTCGTTTGCTGACATGAAAGCGACCCTCTCAACGAAACAAACAACAAGTAACCAAATCTAAATTGACAATTTTACATGATTTGATTGTTAAGTGAAATGATATGTGATAATATGTGTCTACGGCCAATGGCCAATTTTGAATAATTTAGCATATTTCCAAACGGATGACTGTTGACTGTTGAACGGTCGATGAT
>GL502406.1:132993-146131 GCA_000149185.1 Mayetiola destructor
CTAAGAGCGAATATAGTATGCACCTGTGGTGCATAATAATCAGAGACATACGATTCGATTTTTTCACGTTGTGACAAAACAAACAAATTATTCAGTCGTTACTCATTTGCCATGACAATTCTGTTGATTGCTGATGTATTTGTAGCAGAAGTTTTGCCTTTCAAATTCCAGATCACAGTGGAACTGTGTTTCAAGAACAAATAAACAAATTTACCGCCCAGTGGACGATGCATAGCAATAATATCTAGAACAATAGCTTTCGAATAATGTTCTTTTGCATTTTATTCATTTTTTCATGATTATAATCATAATTATTATTATGCACATTTATCAAGCAAACTCACAATCACCAAGGTGGAACCGTTTATTTTATTTTATTTTTTTCGATCAAATGGAATCTATTTTGGTCAAAATGGTGCTCAAATTATAAATGCATTGATTTCTGTTAGTTTCAAGGCATTCGGAATATAGATCCATTGGTTCAATGCGATAAATGTTGGAAATTTGATTTTGTGCATTAATGAAATCGGTCAATTTTGTAATTTTCGTCATACTATTTTCCGTTTCCGCTGGATCTGGTGGAACATCATTTGATTTTGGTGTTATCTCAAGCACTTGGTTAACAATTTTTCCAATTTCCGGAGCAATTTCGTTTCGGAATGTGTTTATACATTGATTGATATTCTCATTAAAATGGGTTATACTCTGTTGAGCTGCGTCGATCAATAAACAATGTTTGGATATTTCCTTCGATGCATTTTCGTCATTTGAACTGATGATGGATATTATCGATAGTAGTTCTTGCATTACAGCATCATTTTTGATGTCTTGAATAATTTTTACAATTTTCAAGGTCAAATCCGTTTGCAATATATCAATATTATTTTTATAATCAACCAGAGCTTCAAAAAAATCAATTGCTTGCGATTCATATTGTGTGGATTTAACTGTATCCTCAGCCTTATCCAAAACCTCGCTTTGAATCCAACTCGGAATGGCTTCAGTTTGGTCCAATGAAACTTGTAATGCGATTGCATTTCTTTCCAAATCATCGGCACTTTCACATTTTTTCACAACATCACCATTTATTGGACCCGGAAAAAGAATATTTATTCCGTTCTCCATTATGACTCCGTGGGTTATCTAGGAATACGAGATCCACATTTCATTCAACGAGAAAATCAATGAATATAAGTAATATATATTGATATGTGTAAAACCTGAATCGATGCACAGATTACAAATGATAGAATCGCTTTCAAATTTTTCATCTTGAAAATGATGTTAAGACTAGCGTTTGGAACTATATCAAGCATTTATATATCTTATTCATTATGAGTTTTGTTGAAATGAAACAATAGTTATGATTAATTTTGTCTATTGATGAAAATATTTGTTATTTGTTGAAGAAGATGGATGAAATGATGAAATTAATCTATTGTTCCATTTCATTTATATGCAAAGCCAATATTTTGTTTGATACTATTCAGAATGAGTGAGTCTATTTAGCAATTTGAGCAGAACAATTGATTTGCATTCAAAAAAAAAAATCCATTTACACACTTATTTATGCCCAAAACTTATTCATTCGGCTCTGCATTTTTAATTTCTTATTCAAAGAAAAAGAATTCATAATTCCAATACCGCTAGAATTATTTAGTTGAAAGCTCTTGCTACTGTAAGTTCTTGATTGAATGGTATGCATTTGCTCATACGCTGGAAATGTGTGCCATTTTCTCATTACGCATATTTAGTAAATAAAATATTATTTACACACAAATTTATCGTTTGAAATGATTGTTTTTCGATGCCTGTGAAGCTAAAAAAAACGAATTGCCTCACAGCGCCATCAGGCATCAGCCATTATCCGAAGTAATGTTCCTCTTTACTCTTCACTCTTCTGTGAGTTAATTAATAATTAAGCGTGATTATTTCGTATTCATATGTAAAATTATCCAGAGCGCAAAAGAATCAGCCTTTTATATATTGAGGTTGAGCCGCATACGCCTGCAACATTCAGTTATTACGTGTTGGCGGAACAACAACAAAAAAAAAACAGAAGACGAACAAAGATGCACATACAGAAAATGTGTGATGAATAGCAATACAAAATAATTGAAATAATTATCATTTATTATAAATTCTTTTATTCGCTGATACTGACTAGCTGTATGTAGTGAGTGAGGCTCAGTGCTTATATGCTGGCAAAATTTATGGTGCGAGGTATGATGCATTGCGGATGTTACAGATATAATTGCGAAAATGTTATCGTTGATATGGTTGGAGAAAACAACAAACAACGTTAAGCAAAACCCCATCGATGATGGAGTACATTTTTGGTTATTGTTATCAATCTCAATACATATATTTCAACATAAAAAAAAATTAAATCCTCATGTTTGACGAAAATGGAAATCTTTACGAAAACAGACAGCAGCACAGCTTTCACAATAAGTTTTCCTATAAAGTCATGATTAGTATCAGAAGAAGTGAAAAATAACATGTCATTTCATTTTGTTAATAATTTTAAACTTGTTTTTCGTCCACAAAACGACAAAATTTAATCGATTTCGAACGACTAGTATTATTTCATGGTTGTTTGCTTTCGTTGCCATTGCACGATTGTTGTTTGAATCAATTCGATTCGAATTATGAACTTGTTCGTTTTATTTGGATTTTTCTGTTGAATGAAATTGTTATTTTGTTTCTTTTTTTGTTGAAAAATGGCCAAACAAATGCAAGTGAGAGAATGATGAATGCCTTTGTGGACAATTTACTAAATCATTTGACAACATTTCACATGAGCGACTTTTATTTGAAAAAAAAAAAGTTGTCTTACAATGCGGTAGCCTCCTTTCTCTAACCGATTCCATGAATGAAAGCCCAAAGCGATAGATGTCTTTTCCATCACTCTTTCTCCACATTCTCCGTGTATAGTTTACAGTGTGCAATGTAAAGCATGCAATGCATATTGCATTGATCATTTTGTAATAAACGTAGTTTCACGCTCGTCAACATTATACGAATGATTATTATTGGCTTTTTTTCATAGTGAAAATGTCATTCAACGTGAATACGACTTGCGCAACTCCCATTTTCAATTTTCATTGGCCAATGAAGAGTTTAGTAGCAAATTGCTACTAAAAACAAAACAAAACAAAACTACTAGCAATTCGATCGTGAAAAGTGTTTGTTTAATTTTCATTAAGCTCATTCAATTCATTTATACCATTTGATATTTACAAATGTTCAATGTTAATAATTGTGTATTTTCTATTCGAATTTCAGGTAATTTATTAAAAATGAAACAGTGATAAGTTGAACCCCGTACAGTATTGAAGGGTAAATAACAACCAGAAAAGAAAAACAACAAAAATGCCATTGCCAAAACGGATAATTGAGCCAATTTTTGTGGCACGTTCGGGTTTTCAGCGGGAAAATCTCCATGTTCCGACGGAATTGGAAACGGTCACAAATACAACATTAACGAATATCATTCGACAATTGTCATCTTTATCCAAACATTCGGAGGATTTGTTTGGTGATTTAGCACGAGAAGCTGGACAATTATCAGAACGATCGAATACATTGCAAGCGCGTATCGATCGATTGGCCGTAAAAGTTACACAATTGGATAGCACAGTTGAAGAAGTTTCATTGCAGGACATTCAATTGAAGAAAGCTTTCAAAAGTGCAACGATATTTGATCAGCAAATTTTCTCGCGATCAACAATGCCAGTTGCTATGCTGGATGTGTATAAAGTGAGTCGATAATAACTCAAAATTATTATTATTAATAATCATCGTTGATATTTCAAAGTTTAGAATGCAAAAGAAGAAAAGAAAATTTTAAATAATAATAATTTATATTATTTAGCAATGCGATAAGCCTCCACCATTGGATAAACTCAACTGTTATCGTGATGATGGCAAAGATGGCCTTAAATTCTACACGGATCCAAACTATTTCTTTGAATTGTGGCGACAAGAAATGCTCAAAGACACCGAACGTGCTATGTATGACAAAGGCAAAAAGGTAAAGTTCGTTTTGGTTTTTTTGACCTAATTGATTTTGCTCATTTCATATTCATATTTGATTTTTTTTTTCTTTGTTTGTCTTTCGGATTGTAAAGATGCATCGACCAAAACCAGATGGTGCTGGAGGTCAACGGACTAAAAAGCGACCCGTCCGTAAACCAAACAATACACTTGAAATACATCGTCAAGATGCTATCCGACACGGTGAAACATTAATGCCAAATGATGTAATTTATCGTACACCAAATTCAGCAATAAACAACAACGAATCAATATACAATAGCGTAGGATATGATGGTCGACCACATCGACCCGATTCCATTGAGATTCGTCGCAGCTATCAAACGGAACATGTTGATGGATATCCGCCCAATTCACCAAATCATCAACAATCAATGTATGCAACGACACAGCCACATCAAATGTATGAGGAAACATATTATGCACAAAATTCATACGGTAATTCGGCCATGTCACCAGAAAGTATTTATGCACCGGGTACACCAACGCGAAAGATTCGTCCAACTCAACCCCCGCCGGCACCACCATCCACCGGCAATACACCAAATGCGTCAAATGCTAATACACCGACGCGCAATAAGAGTATTTCGTCGAGAGATGCTTTGCCACCGCCGCCACCAGTTCCATTGGTAAATGAATATTACAATTTGCAACAATAAAAAAACAAGAGAGAAAAATTTTCTCTTTTCCGTAATTTTGCAGGACATGCCAACTTCTCCTCCACATCAAATGACGAATGGCAATGCATCGGTTGCAGCAAAGATTTTGGCTAGAAGTCATAGTACATCGCGATCTGGATCACCTCAATTAAGTGGAAGCGGTGTTCCTATTGATCCAAATGCATTGGTCATGGCCCAATTGAATAGTCAAATTAATAATTTGAATAACCTCAACATTCAGATGACCCATCAAATGAATAATTCACTGAATGATTTGCCACCCCCTCCTCCAATTCCTCTATCGCAGGTAAATTACAAAAAAAAAAAAAATTACATGGCAAATTGCACCTGGCACATGGAATACTATAAAGGTTGAAAATTTTATTGCATAAAAACTATTGCTTTTCTTTCAGATGTCACCAAAATCGGGGCCAGTACCACCACCACCGCCACCGCCTCCCCCAATGGACACCAACAATGGTCAAACAGTCTTCAAGCCAGCAAACGGTGATCTAAATAACGGTAAACTTATTACACCAACTAAACTGCCAGTGAAAAAGAAACTGCCACCAATTGACGATACTCGAAATGATTTATTGAAGGCGATACGTGACGGTACATTCCATAAAATAGAGATCTTTTTGAAACTGAACTTGAAATAAATATTCCTTTATTGGCTTTCTTTTTTTTCCCCGCCTATCAAACAGGTATCAAACTTCGAAAAGTGGAAAAGATCGAACAGAAAAAGAAAGAGAGTACAACATTATTGGATGTTGCATCGATATTGGCACGTCGCGTCGCTATTGAATTATCCGAATCGGAAGATTCAGAAAGTGATGAGGATAGTGAATGTTGGGTTGAACCAACCGAAACATCTGCCTAATATTCAACCAATCCAGAACAGAAAAATAACTGTTCACCACTTGCGCTCAATCCGAATAAAAAGAAACCCAAACAATTAGCGAATAAATGAAAATGAAAATGAGAAGAAAAAGAGAAGGTTGATGAATGCACGTAGAATGGAAAATAAATAGTGAAAAGGAAAAGAGTGAAAAAAAAATCAGTCAAAAATCTTACCATTCTTTTGTATGAACATGAACATTGAATAGTTACGAATATAGAGATAGAGAATAATGGAAAATATAAATAAATACTCTTTTTCATTGGGATTTATATCATAATAACGGTGACTGACGGAAGATATACTATTATATGAAAAAAAAAAGGAATAACAAATTATGATATAATAATAATCACCATTGAATATACAATATCGATTGGCAGTAGTTAAAACCATTATGATGAGCTGCACAAAATCTTCGATTGAAGCAAAACACAAAAACAAAAATAATTATTTATATTGTTCAATTTGGAAATTATTGCTATAGCCCTTCCTAAATCATTTGCTCCTTCCCATGTATTGAATCCATTTCGCCACAAAAGGCACACATTGTTACATGCTAATTGAGCATTCACTCAATATTTTATTTCTTTTTTTTTTATTTTTTGGTTTTATCCCTTTTAAAATGTTTCTGCTCAAAAATAACGCAAAAATTTACGCACATTTATCATATGATGATGATGATGATCTTTTCGAAATTCTCACAAACCCAAAAATATCCAAATGCATTTAACGAAACGAAATAATTTCATTCCATGAAACATTTCCAAATCAGGCGAGAATGCTGTCCCAAATTAGGGTTTTATTGGACCATTTGGGTGGAAAATTTTCATTCAAAACAATGTGTGAATGCGACAATTTTAAGTGTCACATACAAAAGCCAACAGCTCCAAAGATGTCCAACAACAATATATAAACGCAACCTTCGAGCCGATTTTAATATGTATTTGCATTTCAAGATGTATTCGTCTTATGTATTAAGCGAAAAAAGGAATGTAAACCGTAGAAATTTGATTGCAAACAAAAAAGAAAATCTTCCATGAGCAATGAGCAATTTAAAAAAGTTTATCTATTTCATGCAATTTAAAGGACAGCAAATAAATAATAATAATAGAATTGTTTAAAATAAAACAAATAACCATTTTTTATGCGCAAACAAAAATAAATAAATTAAAATAACTATATGATTGAATTTCGAAGGAATATTTGCTTTTCGAGCCGAAAAATGAATAGGAAGTCTGATTAAAGTCTTCAGTGGTAGAAGTTTGCATCCAGAGTATAAAAGTTATCAAAGCAACCAGGATTTATATAAGAGTGAGCAAAACTTCATATTTTGTATTTGAAGAATGAAACGAAAAGTAGTGAATCTAATCTTCCCCAAAATAAATTAACTGGAATGCTTTTCGTTTACGGGAAACGTTCCTTGATATTGTGTAAAATTTCTAATAAAGAAGCACATTGCCCCGCTATTCGCATATTGAATTGGCGAGCCTTTTGTTTTCGAAAACAAAACAAAAAAAAATAGATTTATTGATATCAAACATTTGAAATAAAAAAAAAATCAGAAAAATAAACGCAAAAATTTATCAAATACACAAATTCGTCTTCTTTTTATCTCCTCCAACAGGCGACGACAAATCATTTAACCGAAAACGTGCATTGTATTGCCCTTGGATTCATCATTAAAACAAACCCAAGACGTTTGCATCGAACTCGAACTGTCTGAAGAATTCGTTCCTAAATCTACGAGATTCGATACAAGATTGTTATCGTCTGTGTATTTGTGATTAGTTGCATTGTTCGGAACATGTTGTGTGTCCGAAACATAACGCTGTAAAGCAATTTGTTCAGAACGTTTCCATAAATCAAAGGCACGTTCAAAATTTTTGGCCACAGTAACAGTTAAATTGTAAGCAATTCTACGTTTAGCACACAAAAATGCATAACAAGTCAAATCATCAGTCGGATTACATTTGTTTGTATTGTTGTCATCACTTGAACCAGCAATAAATGCAAAAACATTGCTATGACTCGCATCCGCTGAGCAATAGCTCACTTTATAAATTGATATTCGATGTAATGTTTCGCCTGTTATCGTATCATATGTTTCGATTCCTTTTGAACATACTGACAAATTGAGACGTTGTAATTTTCTACGCGTTGCTATTGAAATTTTTTGAAAGGCAAAAAAAAAAAAAAATGATAATCGGATTACTGTATTATAAATTCGGTTGAATAAACTTACATTTAGCTGCGGAGATAATATTTTTTATTGCATGTGCGGTTACTTTTTCTGATTGTGGTGCATCAACGGCCGTGCTGCCCAAAAATTTTACTTGAAATATTTCCAAATCCGAATAATCGGTTCCCTTTTCATTATCATCCGTGCTTTCGGATAGTTCGGTTAGTTCTTTGGTGACACCAAAATCGTCATCCATATCTGTTTGGTGTTTTGAAATCAGGAAATATTTATTTGGATTTATTATTCAACATTTGATGGGAAAACAAATTAATATTTTCCGTTCAAACGGAAAATTTTCACATCACACAAAGTGGATTTCTTTTCGAATGTCACTGATGATTCATGTAATGACGTCAATTAGTTCATGTGCCACAAATGATCGTATTACGTTCGATTAATATGTATTTTTTATGCTAATATTGATAAAATTTTATGGGTCATAAAATATCTATTAGTTTTGTATGTTTGAGAACGAGTAACGAGCTCTAAACGAATATACAAATTCATTCTCTAAAAAAAAAACAAAAAAATTAAAACAGGCGACAAAAATAAGAAATAATATTAATCGGAATTCCGATGTTTAAAGAGTTTGAAGGCCGACCGGTCAACCCAATGTTGCAACATTATAGAACTGCTTGCAATTGTTCAATTTGTCTTACAAAATATTTGTGAAACATATGAAACATGAATATACAATAATTATAACTTTATTCATATGTGGAACGATGTGTAACAATTTTCAGCGTTGGAACAGGAAAAAAATTATATCAGCCATTTATGTAAATGAAACTGAACGCACAATTGTTCCGTTTAAAAATAAATTATGAAGAACAAGTTGACTCAAGTGCTTTAGAAGTTAATGAGCCATGAAAAAGCGATTAAAACAATATTGACAACAGCTCGAATTTGACATCACAATTAGACGCATTTCAAATAAGAAAGAATCGTTGAATAAAGAAATCGTATAAAAAGAATATACGCATCAAAGTTAAAAATAACTTTTTGATTATAATTTTAATCATTTTTTGTGCTCTTCATTTGATCCGGACGATTCAAACGTTTTCAATCGTCATGCACATTTCCACCGATATGAAAATCTATTTATTAATTACGATTGACTTGGCCAATATTTGTTGCACTTGGAAAAACTTACTTTTTTGGCGTGCATAATTTTTCCATCGTCGGAAATATAGAGCAACCTTAGACATTTTGGAATTATGATACAAATAAACTGGATTTTTCGCTTCAAATGATCAATAATAAAGAATAACTTTCAATTTGAGTCTGAATTAATTTTTTGCTTCAAATTTGGAATTAGCGAATTTTGGTGATCGATGCCATTCGAACTTTTTGTATGTACTGATCGAAACTGCTCGTGAGTAGATCTATTTGTTGTCTGAAATGGTCAATGTTCACTGTTTTAGTATAAATTTACGTTGGAATATGCGTAAGTATGATTACGATGTTGTTTGTGTGTAGCGTGTGTATTGAACGCTGCTTCCAATATCGTCAATACTTATCGCTTAATGCGCGATCATCGCTGCTGCTCATTGGTTTAAGATTGTTACGGTGATTTGTTAATCTTTGTCATTTTTTTTTTATTTCAATAAAACGGAAAGTTTGATAAGGAAAACAATGATTTTCTATTCTCGAACTAAAGATGTACAATAATGGATTTACAGAATATGATCCGGCAGTTTTAGACACTGTATTAATTGTCTTCCACGTGCTCTTCGCAGTATTCTTCAAGGAATTGTTGAACATCTTGCGCCCGATCACCAGATCGATTTTCCTCCATCAATTTGTCTTGGAACTTCTTAAACAATTCGATGCAGACGAGTACATCATTTGCAGCATATTTGATATGTTCTTCATCTAATGTATTATTTTCCCATTTTTTATGGAATTTTTGTGCCAAACGACCGCTTATTTTATGATCAAGTTTAACGTGTAAAACACGTTCGGATAAACGGCCCAAACCGCTTTCCTGAATTTGACATTTTTTTGCCAAAATTTTTAGATCAAGTACGCTAGAAACATCCAAATGATATTCTTTGCCCAGTTTTTTTGCATCTGTACATGCTTCAATTCCGACTTTTAAAATGAAAGGATCATCCAAGAATTCCTGGAATGCCGATCATTCGCAAAAAGGAAAAAAAAATTAAATGAAAAAAAAAAAATAATTAAAAAATATGCTTAGGAACCAACATTCAGCTCATCAGGAACAATTTCGAGTTTGCATAATCGTATCAGAGCACACAGTCCGCGATGCGTTGCTAATTGTAATAAAGCAACTTTGCATTGACCTTTCGGTAACCATTCACAATCGAACCCAACCACGTTATATTCATCGCAATGCCTGAAAAGTTCAAAAATTACCCATTCATAACTGATTTAATTTCGAAGCGATTGAATTCTTCCATACCGTTGCAAGCGCTTTACAACATCTTTACATTCTTCAACAGTGCTTACCAAACATATGTCCGGTTTGGGCAAAGTTAACCAGTCTTGATTGGTGACCCTACTGACACCTTGCAAATTCTGTTTTGGATAGCTTTCATTTAAATGTGACATGCAAAATTCGTTGATGAACTTTTTACTGTCGCCAGAAAACTTTTCCTCCACAAGTTTCTTCTCAAGTACTTTAAACAGTTCAATCGTAACATGTACATAGTTGACTGCGTACTCGATTTCGATTTCCGAAATGGATTTAGATTTCCAATCGATGATTTGCGATCGCCAATCTTCTGCATAAATGTTAACATTCAAGAAAACTTCTGACTGTCGATCCAAATCAACATCGCCACTCATAATTCTACATTCATTGGCCAAATATCGTAAATCCAATGTGCTTACAACACGAATATCATAATCACCTTCCAATCTGGTGACTGCTTTTGAGATATTTATACCAACTTTTAGAATTTTCTTGTCGTTGAGAATATCCTGGTAGCGAAAACCAAAAAAAATAGGATCAAATATTTGCGAAAACAAACGAATTTCGTAACGAACCTGAAGTTCATGCGGAATTTGCTTAATGCATCTTAACTGAATAAATACACAGAGCCCATGATATGTAGCCAACTGTAGTAAAAACACTGTTTCTTTGGAATATTGTTTGGAATATTGACAACTCAAGCCGAGTACTTTAGTTTCTTGGCAGTGTCTGAAAATGAAATTCAAAAATGGTAACGTTTTATTCAGACCGCAAAATCCTGTTAAATTAACTGAGATTTTTACTTTTGTATTTTTTCTGTGATATCTAGACATTTTTCGGTGTCGCTTATAACATGAACCACTGGCTTTTGCAAAGCCGTTTATGGTTTTGAATATTTTATTACATTTTCCCGATAAATTTTATCTATATAAGGTTGACACTTTTCTTCGATGAATTTGTGCACAGCCTGTTGTTGCGTATCAGTTGTGCTGGAGGATTCCCTTTCTTCCTCTTCAGATTGTTTGAATAGTGCAATTACGTGATTGGCAGAGAAATTTTGCAATTCGGACATGAGTTTCGTCTGAATCAAATATCTTATATCAAATATTCTTGAGACAGTGACATTATAGGATTTGCTAAGCATGACAGCAATAGCTGATGCATCCACACCAACTTTCAAAACATTTGCGTCTTCTAAAAGTGCCTAAAAAATAAGAATTTAATGTGTTATTGTTTTTCATTGATTTCGATTCAATATGAAAAACCTTAAGATTATCTGGAATCATTTTCAAAACAGTCAAATCAAAGACTGCCCACTGTCCACGATGTGATGATAATTGCAGTAATGTTTTCCTTTTTTTTCGTGATACATAAACTGATTGCAATCTAAATCCTAATACGCTGTATTCTTCGCAATGCCTGATCATGAAAGAAAAATTACAACAAGGAAAAATAAAAAAAGGTCCGTCAAATGTTATAATCGATTGTAATAATGTAATCACATACGATCGGAATTTATCTACTAAATCTGCACATGTTTTTAAATCGGTTACTTCATGGACTTGTTGCATGTCCGATGGCTGTTCACTAGAAAAATCTCTCATTTCTTCATAATGTATTTTCTCATCGGCGGTTTCAACATGCTTTTTGGATCTTTTACTTTTTCGTGGTTTCTTTGATTTTTTGACATGATCGATGCGTTGATTTTCTTCCTTCATTTCAAATGTTTCTCGCAAAAGAAAAATTTTAAAGAGAAATTGATGAGAATTTTGATCAGATGGTGAAATAAATGAAATTGACAGATTTTCGTTTGACATTTCGCTTTATGTGAGGATCTGTCAAAAGTATTATATTTATCGGCCGTTTACAGTGTTTACAAATATCCCTTTGATGAAGACGTATTCAAATCAAATTAATGCTTTAGAAACAATATTCCAGTGAAAAAATGCTCAAATATTTCAAATACAATTAATTTAATGTTTTCCCCCGTTCCGAGAAGAGAATTTGTGTGCGTAATCTTCTTAATTCAAAATTTAAATCGTTTGTTATCTACATTGCCATGGCATTCAGTGAATTTCTGTTTCCAAATGCATGGTTATCATATCACTACGGTTACGATTAGAAGACCGGTTTGCGATTCGCAACTGCGAATATTTCTATGCACATAAAAAATATAACGCGAATCAAGAAACATTTTTGTTCTGCCTTGCGTTCTATGCGCGGGGAAGTGAAAAAGAATAGTCAGATTGGCATTACTCAATTAGCCTGTTTACAAGATCAAATGCCAATGAATGCATTAGGTGCCAATTCGAATGATTTGAATGTTGAAAATTTGTTTGGAAATTCTGTGAATGCCAGGTCGTTGGATATGCTTGCGTATGGATGGCAGTATTTTCAATATTTGGCGTTGATGAAGCTTGATCGTACACCAGTGGAATCGTTTATTTCTCATCTTCTTGATAAAAATTTAATGGATTTGGTGGTGTTGCACTGTACATATAATCCAAGTTTGTGTAACTTAAACTATTATCCGAACTAATTACATGAGTTGATGCTGATGAAAAGTTCACTAATAAGATCAACAGCAATGGGCTTCAGTCTATTAATGGGAACAAAATGAATTTAATGATAATATGTAGTAGAATAGAATTTTTTTTTCTAATTACCTCAAATTCTGATTTTCTGCATGGTGCGATCTATGAAGCGTTATATCGAGCGGTATATTCATAACATCTAAAAACAAGGGGGTAACAACTCAATTTCTATTCGTCTATATGTCTTCTATTCGTCTTAATGTGTGTCTATGATTTTTATTCACCTTTATGCGTCTCTATCAGAGA
>GL502406.1:154706-216693 GCA_000149185.1 Mayetiola destructor
GGTGAATTTATCAAATAAAGAAGTCTCATGATTGGTGCACCGAATGAAAAATTCTTAACCTGGTGTGCAATTGAATGATACTCAGTATTATAAGCCTGCAAAAGCTCCTTCAGAACAATCAATTCGTTATCATTCTCATTGATATCAATCAACGAAATAAACTTTTTCAATTCATCACGTTTCTGATTCAAGGGTAAGTGCGAAAAAAATTGACCAATTGATGATTTATATTGTTTGATGTCGTCAGCTGTTTTGAAACTGTTTTGTGCCTCAAGTTGAAGATTTTCAAAATGGATTATTCCAAGCTCTTTTCTTGTGTAAAGTAGTCGCAATGTACTATTCGATTCTTTACCTGAAAATAACGATAAACAGTTAGATTTTAGGCAACAAACTACATCAATGATCAAATATACCGCTAACCTAACTCTTTTACATTTGCATTTAAAATGTTTCGTATGAATGTGTTTACATTCCTCGTGAGAATATTCATTGTATTCGGTTTCTAAAAATTTATTTCTTCCTCTTCGGTTAATTTTTTCCAAAAATGTCATCCAAAAACATCTACAAATCCACTAAATAAATGAGCGCAACAAACCAGACTTTACTTGATTAAGTAAGACCTGTCAGTAGCTGTCAGAATCAACTGTCAAAATGTACGTGAACGATGTGAAAATGTATTGAAATGCATTGAATCGAAATTAACACCTTTGGAATGCAATGAATATCATATTATTAGAAATTCGAAATTATTTTGCCAAAATGAAACAAAATGCATTTCAAAGTTAAGCTGAATTTTATTTTGGAAAACATTTCAATCTGATGTTCTCAATTCGTAAAAAAAAAAATATCAGATTCTTAAAATATTCGAAAAAAAAAACTTGTGAGAATAAAATGAATGTAAATTGATCATCTGGCACGTCCTCTACCCCGACTAAAACCACGATTCGGAATGCCTCTGCCACGCATGGCCTTTGCAATGGCCGGTGGACTTTTTGGCCGCAAAGCCTCAATACGATCAGTACATCCGGTCGTTGTGTTCTCATCAAATGATGTTGCATACAATTCGCTATTAAAATTTGAATTTGTTAATTCATGACCAACGGTTAACCAACCGGGTCGTATAGTTGAATCGCGTCCAAATAAATGTAAACGTCTTCGGCCCAAACAAAAATGTTCAATTATATGGAAAATTTCAATTGGTTTTTCCATATTGCCAAATTCTCCTTCTTCCGATATGATCAAATCGATATCAACATTGGCATGTATGAAATCACCATCGGTTGATCGGCGTACAGTTCCCTTAATGCCCATCAGACAGTGTTCTTTAGTCCGTTGAAATACTGCTTTCGGTTCGAGAATCTTTGAATGGCCCGGATTATTAATATTTGTACGAATCCAACAAATATCTTCACATCTTCGAAAACCCCATTTACGTAAGCAATTACGGCCCATGTCAAGACCTTCTGAGCTGCCACACCACTATGGTTCAACGAACATGATAATGCAAAAATTAATTCTCTATTTTGAACGGTGAACATCAATCGATGATGTTTGACAACAACTTACAAGAAATACAAAACTACGATGGGCAGCAATTTCATTAATTTCCAATGCTTCGATTTCATCCCAATTCCAAAATACTCGTTTCGTTGTACCGGCAACAGCCATTGCACTGCCACCACGAAAATATTCCTAAAATGTTGGCAGTCCATTAAATTCATTTCATTCAATTCGTTAATGGTCAATATTGTTTACATACTTCGAGCGGTGGTTCAATTAAAATCACATCAAATTTTACGCCTAAATTTTTCAAATCGAACGTTTTGAGATCGGTTTTTTGATACATGGGCGGCGTTGCCGTTTCTTTTATCAATTCATCTTTTAACCGTATCAATTCACGTAATTTTGGATATTCTTCGAATCGATCGGCCAGACCAACATCACGGATAAAATTTTGTGGTCTTTGGCCGGTATCGACAAAATGCTGACAATAATCATTATGTGGATTCGATGATTGGGTGCCCTGTTGTATGAATTCAAATCATTTTCGGGTGAAAAAACACGGATTTCAATGAAATCTCCGTTTCACAATAAAGAACAAACCTTTAAGAACGTAGATGAATCACGATAAAAAAGATTTTCCGCTTGAGATTTTTTTGCATTATTTTGTTTCTTGGAATCTTCACCGGATGACTTTGAAGATGAGGAATCCTCAACTGTGCCCAAAACATGCTTCAAATCGTCAACATTTGGGACGCCAAGCTAAAAATGTATCCCATTTAACATTTCCATTTGAATGTAAACGGATCACAGTCAATACTTACTGTTTGTGCGATTAATTTCTTTCGTTTTTTTGAACGTTCACGCAACGTTTTCAACATTTTATCGATACTTAAGAGTTCAAAACAATTCTGAACTGGTGAAAAGTTTTATCGAATTAACTAAATGATGACAACCGAAACACTATTTATTTTTCCATCCAAATGCTGTTTTCAGTTTGACAGAAGGAATTTTTGTTTTTGTATTTGTCACCATCACCAACGAAGCGGCACAAACTAAACTACGAATAGTGAGGTTATATTTTTTTGATTGAAATTTGACACTTTTGTCATAAATCAATTTTAGAATGCGATTTGAATTGAATTAATCGGTTTTCTTTTAAATAGATAAATAAGAATAGCAGCCAAAGACTTGACTTCATAACCATGTTATAGCTTGCATTCCATCTTATACGGCATTAAATACACATTATGAAATTGCATTTGTTTTATGCTTTGAACAAGAATTTTTTATTTTTTTATTCAATTTTTGTTAAACAATATTTGTTTACATTGAATGAATCTTAACCTATCGGTTCAAGACCGGTTTAACCAACCGGTTGTTGAATTATTAAAAAAAAAAAAATCGTTCGAATTCATTGTGGCGAATTTAGACGTCGGACAACAATTCCAAGAATGATTCTACGGTTTATCTTTTGCATCCATTCCTTTTGTTTGTCTGAAAGTTTCTTTTTCTTCGTGATTCCCTTCAAAAATTCGTATTCATTTTTTCCGTATAAATATCCTTTTTGCTGTGCGTACTCAATTACGGAAAGATTCGGTTTGGCAAGAGAATTTTTTTGGATTCGGGTCAATCCACTGAATAAATTGCCTGTGTTGATGTCCATGAAACGATGTACACAAACATTACCAACGTAGGTGCAATTTCCATTCTTCTTATTTTTCATATAGCAATGTTCCTTGATTGGATGCGAACAAGGACATTTCCCAAATTCTTCAGTTATCAAAACGTGATCCAGTTCCCATTCTTTCACTGCCTCATCAAAATCGGTTTTCTCTTCCGACAGTGGAAGAATGTGATTTTTTAAGTTTTGAAAATAAATCGAATTTTTGGATTTTCTTGCTTCATTCTTCGATTGAATTTCCGATCCCATTTTGAATTTCCGTACTGCTTTTTATCGATAATGGTGAATTTTTCGAACGTACAAAACACGTTTTCCAAAAGGATATCGAATTTCAATTGAAATGTTGCACCAGCACCACTATTTTGAATTTCACAATTGCGCGTAATTCTGTAATTTTCGATGAATTCGAATGAAATACTTATTTCAATGAAATTCACATTCAAATCCTAGATGGAATTGCAGGAAAATAATTGAATAAATTTTTTTGCTTTTGAATTTTTCTTGCAAATCGGAAAATCTTTTCGCAAATTTGAAAATGTGCGCTGTTTGACTGATTGCCGTCGAATGAATATCTGATTGTCGCCGAAGCGCGTCATTATTCGATACATAGCGAACGGTTTGGATACGAGCGTATTGATCCGTGCATATGTTTTTCTTAACACACACATGAATCGAAATTCACTTCGCTTGTCTTCGTATGCTTGCCAGCGAAAGATATATGCACGCATTAACACTCTCGTATTCAAATCATTCGCTATATATCGAATGATGACGCTCTTTGGCGATAAGTCATTTGTTTGCGTTCACGCATCAAATGTAGCTGCTGCTACTCGCATCAAAGTAGCGTCTACGTATAAGCTCTTGCGACAGGCTGGATTGAAAAGATTCATTCAATTTCAATGTGTTCAAACGAGAATGTCAAATACTTTTTGACACATCAATTTTTTGAATTTGAAATTGAGTAATTTCATGATTTGGTTATCTTTGGAAATTAGACACATATTTTGACATTAAACAATTCGAATTATATATAAACATAACACATATGAATTGTCATTCAGTGTTAATCAGTTGTTCCGTCTGAATATATATAGCCATGTGGTAAACATTGTCATATTTATTGTACAAACTAAACACTATCAATTCATCAATAAAAAGAAACTTTGTACTTTATACATGTCATTTTCGGCTAAAATTGGGGGCTGATTCATTGACAGAAACAAGCTTATCAATTAAGGAGCTAAATGTGAAAAAAAAAAATAAATAAACATCGGATGAATTTGATCAATCAGCGATCGCAGTAACGAAAACTCATCAAATCAATATGAAAGTGATAAAATAATAATAGTCAAGGTTTTAATTTTAGCTTTGCATTTGAACAAATTAGATTGTGTAGTGTTCAATTAGTTAAAAGTTAGCATAATGGCGAATGATGATGATGATATGGTGTGGAATTGGATGGATATATGTGAAACAGGCCTAACCCCTTGGCAACCAGAAAAAAAATATTTAGCACCATGTTTTCAAGAAATATGCCTGCAATTGCCAGCATTTATTTTATTTTCCCTTGTTTCCGCCTTTTATTTTGGCAATCAAACACTTTTGGTTCGTCGAGATGGAACCCAAAATTTTTTAATATCGATGCGAATATTGGCAGTTTTATTTTTAACTGTTTTACAATTTTATAAAATGTATGATTTAATTTCGAGTAATGTGCAAATTTGGCCGATTGATGTTCTTATGGTAGGCTTTCAAATAATTACCGGCTATGTTCATATCGGTGAGACACTCGTTCATTCACAAGTTTCAATTGTTTTCATATTGAAAAAAAAAAAACGATTAATTTTTATTTCTTTGTAGGATTTTTATTCTCTTTACGAAATTACGGTGACAAGAGTCATCGAGGACCTTTGCTCATTATAGTCATATGGATAACGTTAGCATTGTTGTCAATTGTCTGGCTCTTTCAAAATTCATCACATAATAAGATCGCTGATCAAATTACCGTCGCATTACATATTGTGTATGGTTTGACATTGACACTGAAGGGTTCAGCAACGTATGTTCGTCGAACCAGAGATGATGTAAGTTCGTTATCATTAACGGCGATGACTACAATGAACTAAGTTATATTATTATTTTGGAAATAATACGCAGGAACGTCAAAGTTTGATTGGTACAACGTATTTTCGGTTTCAAGATGATATACAGATGGAAGCTTTGGGTCAGGCCCAAGACGAAGCACCCATTTTATCAAGGCTTCTATTTTGTTGGGTGAATCCGCTCATAGAAAAAGGATTGAGTGGGAATTTAAGGCGAATAGACGATCTTTTTGATTTACCGGAATGTCTTTCATTGAATAATATCATTGACAAATTACAAAATGCATTGGCACAATCAATTAGTCTCTTGAGAGCCTTACATCGAGTTTTTGGCATTGAGTTCTATATGATTGGATTGCTTCGTTTTGTCGCCGATATGATGAGTTTCGGTGGACCACTTTTGCTTGCCGCACTTTTAAACAGTGCAAGTGGTAAAAACAATGGAACCGATATGAAAGCATATACTTATGCATTCGGTCTATTTGCAGTTACGTTATTGGGTATAAAATCTTTTTTCTTTTTTTTGCTAAGCTGCAGCTGCAGAATATCGATTTCAAAATGTGTCAAATATTTTTGCAAAACTTTATTCAACAGATGCATTTTTTGGGACACATTTCCAGTGGCGAATGTCCTTAATCAGCATGAAAATGCGAATAGGAATAACTTCAGCAATTTATCGAAAGACCTTGACAGCACAGTCTGTAAATGGCAATAGCCCAGAGGTCTTGAATCTGATGTCAACAGATACAGATCGCATCGTAAACTCGTGCATCAGTTTCCACTCATTTTGGAGCATTCCGTTCCGGGTAAATTTGTTTTTATTCTTTACATTGGAATAATGTTTCTCACTGAGGACGATAAATCCATTTTTCAGCTTTTTGCGACGTTGTATTTGCTGTACACTCAGATTGGCATTGCCTTCGTTGGAGGCGTAATTTTTGGAGTAATACTTATTCCTATAAATCGATGGCTTGCGAATAAAATTTCGTCATTGTCGTCTGAATTGTTGACAGCAAAAGATGCACGAGTTTCACAAAGTATGGAGGCTCTTTCTGGGATCAAACAAATCAAAATTCTTGCCTGGGAAGATATATTCATCGAACGGATCCAAAGTACATACCAAAAAAATCAAATTGCAAAGCACCAACAAAAAATTAATGGACATTTTGAATAACTTTTTATTGTTTTGTTAGATTTGCGAAAAACCGAACTGAAGGCCCTTTCGAAACGAAAATATTTGGATGCATTATGTGTGTATTTTTGGGCCACAACACCCATTGTCATAAACTTGCTTACATTTGGAACAGCGACTTTATTGGGTACGCCCATGACAGCTGCTACAGCATTTGCAAGCATCGCTTTGTTGAATATGCTAATTGCACCGTTGAATGCATTTCCATGGGTTTTGAATGGATTGGTTGAGGCATGGATCTCGTTAAAACGTGTCCAGAGCTATTTAGATGTATGTTATTAATTTCAGTCAGCACACTATGAATATAAGCTAATTATTTCATTACAATTTGCAGCTTCCGGATGTGGATTTTAGTAAATATTATTCATCGTTGGAGCTTTCTACACCCAGTGATGAGGAAGGAAGCCAAAGACCAATTGTGATAAGCATGAAGAATGTTTCGTTTGAATATAATGCTGAAAACCAAATAACAATGGAAACCGATAGATATAGTGAACATTTTTTCTTGAATTCTATTTCGGCTGATATCAAAAAAGGCGATCTCGTTTGTGTTGAGGGGCCAGTTGGATCGGGAAAGAGTGCATTTTTAAATGCAATCAATGGAAATTTGAATCGTGTCAGATCTGGTATAATAAGCATAGAGAATGCCAACGAAGGTGATATTTATGAATTATTTATTAAAAATTCAATCGTTTAATCGAAAAAAAAAATAATAAAAAATATTGATCTTATTCCAGGAATTGCGTATGTTGCTCAACAACCCTGGCTTCAGCGTGGAACACTTCGCGAAAATATCCTTTGGGGTGAAATGTTCGATGAAAGTAGATACCGTAAAGTATTGTGGGCGTGTGCGTTGCATAAAGATATTCAAGATTTAGGAGGTGATAATATTGATATTGGCGAAGGAGGAACTGCTTTATCCGGTGGACAAAAAGCAAGAGTTGCTTTGGCTCGTGCTGTCTATCAAGATAAACAAAGTAATTACGAATTTCAACAGCTCTCATGCTGACCTGATCTGAGATGGAATTTCCCTAACATTCAATTGTTCGTTTCAGTTATTTTAATTGATGACGTTTTAGCATCGCTTGATGCTCATGTGTCCAAACACATCATAAGACATTGCATTTTGGGCATTTTAAGTGGTCGCACACGTATCATTGTCACCGAAAGTAGAACACTTTTCTATTATTCAAATCAAATTCTTCACGTCGACGGAGGCGTAGTGAGTGTGAGTGACTTTTCACTCGGAAGTTTTGAAAGTGAAAGTGATATTGCTGCAGAATCAGCAGCATCCGACGAATTTAGTTCATCAAATAGCTTTGAATTGGCCAACGAAGAGAAACCCACCCGTTCAATTTTCGATGTAAGTTGCGACAGTTTTTCCCTTCATTCCGTTTTTGCGTATGGTAAATGATAATAATATTGAAATTTGTACATAGGAAATCAAAGAAACGGGCGCATTATCGTCACGAGTGCTAGCTATTTATTGGAAGGCTTGGGGTCCAACAATCAGCTTTGTTGTATTTCTTTCAATTGTTCTCATGCAGGCTTCAAAGAATTTTTCAGACACATGGCTTGCTCATTGGATCATGTCAATTAATACTCCAAATTCAACCGTTCAATTGCCAACGGTCGAATCATCAGTCGTGCCAAGATTTTATGTGGACAAAATTAGATATAACGTGATTTGTATGATTGAGAGATTTATGTCATGGCGTACATTTACGGGTTGCGAATCTGTAAAAAATTCTACATTTCCAATTGAAGAATCTCAAACTGCATCGAATAATTTTTATTTATTTATTTATATTGGAATTGCTATTTTCAATTCAGCCATAGCATTGGTAAGATCCTTTGCATTTGCATTTGCTGGAATTAAAGCTGCCAAATTTATTCACGAACGTTTACTCAATTCAGTTTTCTCGGTAGGTTTTTTGCTTATAACCCGAGTCACCAAATATTTATTGCATGAAATAATCGAAAGTTTTTTTTTCCAGACGGAGTTCACCTTCTTTGACATTACACCATTAGGTCGAATATTGAATCGATTCAGTTCTGATACGTACACGATAGACGATTCCCTTCCGTTCATTCTTAACATTTTACTCGCTCAAATTGCCGGATTGATTGGTATATCCACGATATCAGATATATAAACATAATATATATAATAGAGATAATTTTCCAGGATCCCTTTGTGTTAGTTTATATGCTATGCCATGGCTTGGGCTTCTTGTTATTCCAATGATTCCGATTTATTTGAATATTCAATCACGCTATCGAAATTCATCTAGAGATATAAAACGATTGTCGAGTAATGCAATGAGGTAGGCTCAACAATGCCATTCATAGTTTATTTCTCTTTTATTATCAAAAATCTTATGTTTTATTGTCTCATGTTACATTATAGCCCTATCTATACACATTTCACAGAGACAGGTATGATTTTGTAAAAAAAACTCGATTTGAATCATATCACATAATGTGCCATTGAATTTTTCAGTGCAAGGACTGCCAACAATCCGTTCGATGCGAGCTCACAATCGATTCAATAAAGATTTTCTAGTAAAGCTGGAAGACAGCATTAGGGCACAGTTAACTGCATCAGCCGCCCAGCAGTGGCTGGCTTTGCGTTTACAATTGTTGGGCTCTTTTCTAGTCGGTGGCTCAGGTTTAATAGCCGTCTTAACATCAGCGGATTCAAGTGTTCCCGAACTGACGGGTCTTGTCATTTCATATTCGCTGTCGATAACTGCATTTTTGAGTGGAGTTTTAAATGCATTGACTGAAACCGAACAGGTGAGCTAGCTCTAATTGATTTCATGAAAATGATTGAAGGGATGATTCAAATTCTGTGATTGCATATTGTTTATATTTAGGAATTGATTGCCGTTGAGAGAGTTTATCAATTCAGTCGATTGACTGCTGAGATAAATGCAAATGGAAGTCGTGATCCGCCTTTTGGCTGGCCATGCCAAGGTGTTGTGAGATTTGACAACGTTTCGTTTAAATATAGGTACTGAAAAAAAAACTTCCCATATTTTCTACACATTTCACAACAGCTCGAGGTTCTCATGATTTATTCTTCTCAGATCATATTTGCAGCCAGTATTAAAGAACATCAACTTCCAAACGTCATCCTGTGAACGAATCGGAATTGTTGGTCGAACTGGTGCTGGAAAAAGTTCAATAATGGCTGCCCTAATTCGAATTGCACCATTAGCAAAAGGTTCTATAACAATCGATACCGTTAACGTTTCAACGCTTCCTTTAAACGTTCTACGATCGAGAATTGCATTCGTACCTCAAGATGCTTTCCTTTTTTCCGGAACTGTTCGGGAAAATTTGGATCCACGTAGTCTACATTTGGACTCACATATTTGGGATGCAATCAATAGATGTTTGGCCTCACCACTTGTACAGCGACTCGGTGGATTGAATGGTATTTTAGATACAAAAGGATCAAATATATCAGCTGGCCAAAAGCAACTCTTATGTTTGGCACGTGCCCTATTAAGAAAATCAAAAGTGGTCGTCATTGATGAAGGCACATCAAATTTAGATTCCGATTCAGAAAATGCCATTCATTTGATTCTTCGAAATGCGTTTGAAAGTAGTACCGTTCTCTTAATTGCGCATCGATTGAATGGATTACAAGAAACAAATCGAATTTTTGTCGTCGATGATGGTGAAATCGTTGAAGAGGGAAACTCACAAGTACTTGCAACTGATCCAACAACCCGTTTTTATGCATTACTCCAGGAACAACAACAAAACCGTTAAATAATAATAAAAAAGAAAAAAACTTTTTATTTTTACTTTTAATTATTATTGGTTTGATTGAAGCGAGAGAAAATTCGTTTTAGTTTTTTATTCATTAGTGTGTTGTACATAACTTTATTCAAAAAAAAATTCCATTTGTTTATATTTTCCAATAAAAAAAAGAAAAATCATCAACAAAATATGATTCTGGTTGCTCAAAGTTCTAGAGCATTTAAATTTTAAAAATTCAATCATGAGTTTTGTTTTCTTTGCATTCAAAGCCAATTTTTGGGTAATTCACGTTTGAGCACGTTTAGGTAATATGTTTTTTAAAAAAAAAGTAATTCATAAGCTATAAATGGGTCCAATTTTGAACAACGAAGACAAGTTCAGTTCGCAGTTTCTCAGCAAGATGATGATCACGAGAGTTTGTTTAATTTTAATCGCGATGTTTCATTTTGGGGAAAATTGGTGTAAAAAGCTCTGGGTTTAGTATTAATGGCGGAAATTTTGTGACTCGAGCTGATCAACCTAATTTTAGATATAACGCATCTTTAGTTAAAGTCAACATAACTTTAATTCTTTACTTTAATTACTATTTCCAAATTTCAAATTAGTCTGTGTAAAGGCGGCATTTTATTGGGAACTGTCAAAACACTGAAAGAATGAATAGGGAACAGAAATTCTTTGGATTTTATCCTGTTTACTTGCAAATTTACACCAATTGTTGGCAACGTTGTTAATTGGGCTCTTTATTATCCAGACATGTGTATACTAGGGCTTGTTTGATTTTAATAAAATAATTTTCAACATTTGTTTCGAAATTGAATTAAAATCGTGCAAGCGCCGCACAAAATAAATAGCAACAGTTTCCATTCAAATCATAACAAATGATTCATTGTGCAAATGAAAACAGGAAACATTCAATATATAGTATGTCCCTGATTGGCCTCAATTATCAATCAATTCTGTTTCATGATAATTTTTGGCGTTTTGGAGAGCTTAGGCTTTGTTTGGTACTCTATCAATATTTCGTAAAATGAGTTTTTATTTGTGTCTGGATATTATGAGAGATCACTCAATCATTCTGATTACGACGACAGTAAGTGAATTTTTGCTGTGGTTAATTTTTGATTTTTTATCAATGAATCAATTTCAAACATTTTATTTCTAAATCGCTGTTGATTTCTCTTCCGTTTGAATTTTAGTGTTGCTGTTAATAGCTGTATTTGTGGTGATTTGCTCGATTTGCTCAATTGGAGCAATTGGAGAGATTGAAATTTCACGAGTCGAGGAACTAACAAAAGGTTTTTCCAAATTTTCTGACGATTTGTTTGAGGTATACCTATAATTTGAATAATTGGGTCTAATTTTGACATAAATTATTATAATCACTATTCACAGCAACAATTTAGTGAAGCTCAACATGAAAACTTTAATGTATCGCCATTCTCTGTGGCAATGGCGTTATCACTTCTATCGCAGGCTGCCAATGGAACTACATTTGAGGAACTACGGAATGTATTAAATTTAAATCATGACAAAGCCACCGTAGCCACACAATTCCATGATTATCTTGAATTGCTCAAAAGAAGCGCATACGGTTCGCAGCTCCTGATCGCTAACCGAATTTATGTTCCGAAAGGATTCCAGTTGAGAAAGAGTTTCCAAGACATAGCTGCGGAGAAGTTTTATTCGGGCATTGAGTCGGTAGATTTCAATGAATCCAAAGATGCTGCGCAAACCATCAACCAATTTGTAAAGAATAAAACAGATGAAAAAATAACCGAAATTGTCAAACCGGAAGACCTCGATAATCAGACTGGCGCTATTTTGATAAATGCGATTACTTTGAAGAGTAAATGGAGTTGTCCGTTTTCGGTAGAGGACACCATACACAAATCTTTTTTTTTCAATATCAACCCTGGTGAACCTAAATTGGCTTTGGCTGATTACATGCGAAATATAGGCACATTCCCAACAGTATATTTACGTGAACTGGGAATCAGAGTGTTGAGAATGAATTATAAAAATTCAAGTTTATCGTTCATAATTGTCATGCCGATACATGTTGATAATAATCTTCATATATTGGAAGCGCGAATCAGAAATTATACAATGGCAAAACTTATTGGTCGTATGGGGCCTGGTGAGTGTTCAATCAAACAAGGCAATTTCAGAATCTATATTCCGAAAATCAAAATCGAAACTGAATTGAATTTGAATGACGCTTTAAAAAAAGTATGTAAACAAAATAATGATCTGGAGCTACGGACGATTCGATAATAATATATTTCCTGTTATTTATTTTGAAGATGGGCATAACTGAAATGTTCACAGATCGCGCTGATTTAAGTGGCCTTTCGGAATCGAATGAAAGAATAAAAGTGAAAAAAGTAATTCATAAAGTTTATATTGATATTAATGAGGACCACGATGAACCAGTGGAAAGTAAATTGTTTTATTTTCACTTTTATGGATTAAGCGACTAACATTGAAACTTTATTTTCATTTTCAAGAAAAATACAAACCGGGACCGAAGAGTTATGTGAGATCCACGAACTCATTCATGGTAAACATGCCATTCAGTTATTATATTTGGGACAGTTTAACCAACACTACAATCTTAAACGGTAGAATTGAAAGCCTTCCAGAATACATACAAAAATCCAAAACTGGGAGCCTTAACGTCTTGTAGTTTGTATTGCCCACAAACTCAAACTTGAACAGAGACAAGAAATCAATAGTTTAATTTTCGAGATATCAGTACTAACGAAAAATCATCAATATCCTAAAATAGTACGATATCTCGAAAAGTAAAATCTGATTCGCTATCTCCAAAGTTAAAATTGAATAACAAATTAAATTCAAATAAATTCAGTCAAAGAAACGGTATGTACGAACATTTTTGTTGTACACGATTATTTTTGCGAATTGACAATCAACCGGACATTGAATTATTATTTTTCTGATTGAAGAGAGAGAGAGAAAATTCGTTTAAAGTTTTTATTCTTTAGTGTGCTGTACATAATTTTATCAAATAAAAATTCCATTTGTTTTTATTTTTCCAAAAAAAAAAAAAGAAAGAAAAGAAGAACCTTCAACGAAATTCATGAATTTTCATCGATGAGATTTGGCTCAATAGGAATGAATAAATAATTGCTAAGATCATTGATTGAAATTAGTGCTCCACACCTGTGCCCAAATGTTTTCATTCATCATTTTAATACCAACTTACATTCGAAATTTATATAATCATAAAATTCATTTCACACAATTTCTATCATTAGTAATTTTAGTAATAATGTTAATTAATTAACTATCATTATTATTAATATCATTAGATCTGAAATTTATTAAACATGTTTAACGCGCTTCAATGCAACATAGCATTTTTTTGATGTGATATCATGGTAGCCAACGGGTCCCATTTCACAATCAGCACAAATCAAATACTTGGTATTTTGTACTGTATTGGAAAAACCAATATTCTCAAAGGTGAACATATCGTCAACGGTCCAGTAATTCTTCAATAATTCACATTCACTAACTGTTTCCTTATTCTTTTGATGCATCAACGGCAAATTAAACTGAATAGCAACATCGAAAAAGAAAAAAAAAAAGAGAATAAAGTCAATTTTTTAATGAACATTACGAATAACCTTCAAACTATTCGATACCACACCAAATTGTGTGTTACCCAATGAACGTTCATTCAATAAGGAAAAGAAAAAATTCCTTATAAAATATTTCCCAATTAAATTTTATATTACTAACCCCATTTTCTGAATATCCATTCGCGCTGCGGGCCTTTAAAAGAAGCGAATCACAAAATTGACATCGAACACTATTTTTGTTCTTGTTGTTATCGATTTCTTTAACAAAATTGCTTTCGTCAGTCATAGTTGTTTCTCTCTTCTTTTTTTTTCTCTCTTCAAAAGGGAATAAATGCGGTATATAGGTCAATTGACAATGGAATTTTAAAGATTGAACACAATTTAAATGCGCCAAAACCTAATGGAATGCTCGAATTGTTCTTTTCCTAAATTTATTTTATTGAAAAGCCTCTAGTGAATCTCTCTTTTCTCAGTGTGTTTATTTACTTAAATTTTCAATGATTTTTCCGATGGAAGTTTATACGTCAAGATTAACTGAAATGTCAGCGGTTAGTTCGAATAAATCTCACTACGATATGAAATGGGAACCAAAAAAAAAATATTTTTTAAAACTATTTTCAAAGAAATTCTTTGAATGTCTCGAATTAATTCGATAAATTTTGAGACGGTTAATATTAATAAAAGAATTTTCACTGCATTCCAAGGAATTTGGAATACGAAAAGGGTCTCGGATTTACATAAATTCGAAAATAATGCCCAAACTATTCCCGAGATGTCAGTACTGTGTGGTGGCGTTACTTATATCAACCATTCAACACAATAACCACAGACTAGGAAAAGTCAAGCTCAACAAATCTATAGTCAACTCCGTCGCATGTCATTGAATTCATATTAAATCGCTGCCGAATTGTGATAAACGTTTTTCGGCTTTTAATTTGTTTGTCGTTTATAGTCTGTAGATAAAAATTCCATTTATTAACAAAATATTTATCAAAAAAAAACGAAAAATAATTTGATTTCATTGTTGCCGTCAATCGACTGATTAAGGAGCTCATCTTCAACTTTACATCACGGTAAGCTCAAGCAATAATTTCCAATCATTGCAACATTAATTGCAAATTCAACTCGGTTTCGACACTCCGTTTCGTCTACATCAGATTTCGTAAACAAATAATATTTTGTTTGAATGAAAATGCATCGACATCAAGTAAATTACGTTTAGTGAGTCATCTGGATTTTATTTAATAATGATGATTTTAGTTGTGTGCGCTCACGCCAAACAAAATCTCTCAAACAAATTCGATTTTGTTTGGTTGTTATGTGTTGTTGTTATTTGATATTGATGTATATATAGATATATAATTGATTAAATATTGTATGCGCGTTGCATTTTTTGTTCGATTATGTTGCCTATTACTGCCTATCATATGGCGCATGTATGGCATTATTATTACTTTCAGCAAAATCGAAATTTTCGCTTTAGCTGTATTGATTGTCTGTTTCCATGTATTGTCAGATGTGAGCACCATTGCTATGAATATTTTTCGGTTTATATGGTGGTGGTTTTGGTCGTAATGTGCTGTTGCCAACGATTGTATTGTTACGATATGAACTGTTGTTTGTGCTGAAACAACAACCAGAATCGATCAAATAAAATAATTTGCATTCATCATTCATTATTATAAAACGAAAACAAACGAAAACAATTTACCTGTTCGATGCCAAACTTATATTATCAACTAAGGCGTTGACATCTTTCAAACTTTTCAAACTGGTTGTTGGTTGATTGTCGGCATATTGAACAATTTGGACCGTTTTTCCAAGATCTCGTGATTTGGTTACGCTATTAAATGTTAGTAAATGATAACGATACAATATCCAATACAAAGTGAAAATCAAAATCAAGGGAATTATATTAACCGAAAAAAAAAACAAAACAAAAAAAACGTAGATTACAAATTGCAATCACCTACAATCTACGTGCATGATAGTAATCATAATATTCAGTGCAAATATGAAACATATTATGAAAATATAATTCGGAATAAGGATCAAATCTGAAAATCAAAAACAAAATAAACAAATAAAACTAAAAACTTTCACATTGAAAATGCAACAAAATCGGCGAAAAAAGAAATTTCAAACTTACAATTTTTCATGTTGAAAGCAAAGTGTCACCGATAGAATAGCAACTAATATTGCCAAAAGAACGCCCGGCATCGCAATCGAAAATGCGATTTCATCGATGTATGTTCGTTGCGGTATTTCATTCATTGCCATGGCATCCCACACTTCGAATCGTTCCCGTAAGGGTTTTTCTTTACCATTTTCCACCAAATTTGATGTGATTTTTTCACCGGAGACAATGTGAAAAGCACACCAATCCAATTTAAATCCAGCATTTTCGAAAATCGTTTGCACCGAAGTTCGTTTATATGTACAAGATGTTATTTTATACAATGGCTTCACTTCTTCTTGGAGTTCATTTAAACGTTTTGAGACGGCGGTATGTGATGACAAGTGGACGATTACTCTGAAATGGACAGGATTCGCAAGCTGTCAATAATAATAATAGTACTTATGTTGGGAATTTGTGTAATATTTACCCTTCTCGCTGTTGTGGCTGAAGTGGTATTCGTCCGCCCATTTTAATAGCCGATTCCATAAATGAAATATGCAAATCATTTTTGCTTTCTAGCCACAAATCATGTCGGAAAATGTTTTTTAAATTTTCCACCCGTCCCGGATCCGTCAAATGGATCCAATTCAAATTATCAATTTTCATCTGAACCGTATTCACTGCATAACTTGTTTTACGCACAATATACAGTGAAAATACTGCAGTGCTGGTTTGATAATTTTGTCTATTGAGAGCAACCATGTCCAAAAGAATCTGCAAAAATTTAAACGGAAAATACGAAAATGAAGTGATTGTTTTGTCTATTTTGCTATTGTTACTGACTTCATGACCACTTAGCCGTTCCGGAGGCGTTCCATAAAGAAAACCAGCACCATATTCTGGACTGTACATAAAACGTAACCATGACGGCAAATCAGGATAATTTCTCAATGAGAAACGATATTCAATTTGATCGGATTGTATTCGCGTCAAATTGAATAGTTTTGGTTCGATTCGCTTTGAAAACCATTCATTTACATTTGTGTGACCCAATGGAATGATATCTTGGGCATTTGTCACTGACAAAATATAAATCGAACACAGGACACCCAATGAAAAGTACTTTTTTGATGCCATATTAATTTATTCGAAGCACATTGATCAATGGAAGAGACAAATTATGTGAAAAAAAAATATTTACGATGAAAATTGCACTGAACCAATGAATGTTTTGAAAGCAAAGGGGACGAATAATCATTGATTTTCTAAAGTTATTGAATATTTTTTTTTTTGACATTTCCATTCGAACGCATGCGCTTTTCCCAAATATTATCATACACAGAATCCCTGATGAAAAACTATAACTGTATTGTTCGTTCTATGTCTCATTTGAGCTTCTTTTGTTCAGAAAAAAAACGATTCTCTGAAATTGTTTGTATTGAGGATAGGATAAGAGCACTGAAAAATCTCTATAAACCATTACTTGAGATCTGTACACGAAAAAAAAAAACGCATAATCATCTACAATTTTTTTAGCGTATTTCGAAAATTTCAAGTGTGAATCATTTGATTCATCGGAATTAATTATTTGTTTGCATTTCAAAATAGATGGAAAAAGCTAAAACGAGGTATCGATCAAGGTCGACTAGTGCATCAAGTCGTAAATCGGGTGACTCGAGGTAAGTACGGCAAACTGTATTCGAATTAATAGATTATTTTTGAAACTACAAATATTTCGTTTAAAGGCATCGATCTCCAGACTATAGGCGCAATCGTGATCGTAATGCATCCAATGATGATGGTGATAGATACCGCAAAGGGGGGCATGACACCAAATCCCCTCCACAAACAAAATGTTTGGGTGTTTTTGGATTGAGTGCAAACACATCAGAGGATAAAATCTATGAAATATTCAGCAAGTTTGGAAAAATTAAACGAATCAATGTCATTTTTGATACAAAGGTAAATTCAATTGTTTCATGAGATTCAATATCAAACGCTAATATCAATCAATCAATCAATCAATTATCTGTATCGATAGACTGGACGCTCGCGCGGTTTTTGTTTTGTATACTTCAAGCATTTATCTGATGCGGTCGATGCAAAGAAGTCATGCTCTGGAATGGAAATTGACAACAGGCGAATTCGAGTTGATTTTTCCATAACAAATCGACCGCATGAACCAACTCCTGGTGTATATAAAGGCAGACGTACCAGTCGTGATCGATCTAGACGTCGTTCACGATCCAGGTCACGTTCACGCTCCTAAAATTTGCGTCAAATAAAAACTATTGTAAGGCTTTCGGATGACGATGGATTTGGTCTCATACTTTTATGCTTGAATGTATGATTCGAGGAATTGTTTCAGGCTTATTTTTGCGATGGAACTTTTTTGATATTTTGGTATCATTTTAACAAAATAAAAACATTAACGTTTATGATTAATTGCTTTCACACTTAAAATTTGGAAAATAATAATCATTCGACACTCCAAACAAAATAATATCGAAAAAAAAAATGTAAATGTTCAAATCCAAATTGTCTACATCATCAGCGAATATTTTATAAACAAAAACACGAAACACTAACAGATCAGATTTAAATTTTCAATTCCATTTATTTCACTTTAACGATCTGAGTTCCATAATTTTTTTTTTTTTTCACCTAAGTCGCACACAAAAACGAAATAAATTTACGGTTATATTTCAATTGATTTCTTCTTTTTGTCTTTGGAAAAAATCAATGATTTTTAAAAAACTACAAATTTTGATCATATGATGCGTTGTTAGTTTTCAAAGATGAATTCAGGTTTGCAGAGCTCAAGCGCTTCCCATTCTCCTTTAAAGGCAGCTTTAGGATCTTGTGGCATTGAAACCGCAGCACCTGACATTTGTTCTTGCATCGCTGATGTTTGATCGGCGGCTAAAAAATGAGAAAATCATATACACATGTTATAATAATGTTTATATGTTGGGCTATGCTAATTTTTGAGCGTTCGATTCGAAAGAAAAAAATGTATACCATTATTTTCTCCTAATACTAGCGTATAAATGCTGCGTAAACCGAAAACATTCAAGAAATACCATGATGCACTGGAAACCCATGCAGCATCCAATGAGGCTAGCTCAACGCCACGCTGTAACATTGGCTTAAAACGTAATGTCAATGGGAACGGAACTTTGGTGGTTACGAATCCTGAAAACATCCAATTTATCCAGCCACCGATAAATACCATTGGCAAAACATTAATGAAATTCCCTTTCACCATATCCGATAACATGGCCGTACTGTTTGGGCTGACCGGTGGTCGTGTTTGTGTTTTAAAATAGCCTGTTTCTGCATTATTGAAAAAGTGTCGACGCATTGCAAACGATTGAGCGGTTAAATATTTACCATTTTCACGTAACAATCGGGCTCGAATCATTGCTTGACTGTAAGTTCAATATTCGAATAAAAACACATTAACCACATGAAAATCGTTCGAAATGCAATTTATTCATCGTCTGCATGAGATCGTACCTGTCTTGGATTTGTGTCAGTTCAACTTTTTTCTGTGATGAAATCAAAATTGATGCATAATGTCGAATTATGCCGACTAAAAAAGTGATAACAATTATGGGCAAAAATACCCAAACTCTTATATTCGGATCGATGAGTAATTCTGTCATTTTCGGAACAAATTTATGAAACACAAATATATTTTAACAAAATCGCTAAACGATTCAAAAGGTACAAATTTTATTGATTTTTATGGAAATCGTTTTTTTTTCTTATTAATTTTTATTTATTTCATCACTGTATAATATGTCGTGTTCTGTGTTACAAATTAATGGCTGATAATGACAGATGTCATGCTAACTAAAAATGTCAAGCAAAAAAAAAAAGAAAAAAGTAATCAAACAAATTTACAGACGGAATCCCTATTGAAAAATATACTTCTATTATCAAATTAAATGGAAAATCAACATTCTTTTCGCCGAAATTTTGAAAGGACTTGAAAATAACACATACAAAGATTTGTACAAATAGTAGTTCATCTGTAAATTGGGCATAGATGTACACACAATGAATTGATGTCGACTAAATTAGTTCTGTTCCATTTCGGCCGGTTCTTCTGGAATTTTTTCACCATTGTTTGTTTTGTTTTTGAGCAAAAATTCAGCCAAAAAGCCAATGGGATCTGGTGGACGTTCTTTGGCCAAACATTTTAATGCCTCGCATAAAATCGGAGCAACTGTTTGGTCAATATACTGCTTTGTTGGTATGTTCGATAAATCATTCCTTTTTTTGATCGTTTCTGGTTTGTCCGACATTTTGCTTCCTACGACAAATGTGAAGCTCTTTATTTCAATCTATATTTGTGAAATATTTTGATTTGGATTTCAGAAATTTCGTACTTACCCTTCTAAAATGTACACGATTCAAATGATTTGATGTGTCCACTCTGCGCGAATATTTTCGTTCATAATAAATGCACAATTTTCAGAGCATTGACAGTTTTCTTATTTGACATTTGAATGCATAGAGGCGCCAGTTATTCCTGTATACTTAGCGCATTAAGTATTTGAAAAGATTTCAGAATGGGAAAGAATTCAAAAAAAAAAAAACCGAAATTTTTGTTGTTGAGTTTTTCAATTCATGGTTTTATGCAAATATTGTTTTTTTTTCGTTCAAGTCTAATTTTGTTCCGAAAAAGAAAGCTAAATGTGTGATAAATGTGTAATAGTTACGATATAGTAGCAACTATGGTGTGAATAGTCATAATAATAATGTTTAGCATTTAGGTATGTTTTGTGGTTGCTGTTTGTTTTTGTGGGTTGGTTGTTTTCCATGTTTTTCTTATTCTTTTACATCTATAGCTGTATGCACGAATGATATTCATGTAAAATATGAAAAGTACAAATTAATGATAAATCGCAGAAACAAATTGTGTTTTTTTTCTCTCCATCTCTTATGCATCAAAAAGTGTCGATTGAATGAAATTGATGGAACAACTCCATTGTCGCATTCAATGTTGTTCCTTATGTTTATGAAATACAAATTGATTTTGTTTACAGAGTTTTTGCTCTATCAAGAAGATCCGCAATGAATTTCTAAATGAGAAAAGGACAAAAGAAAAATAAAATATTGTTGTGGCTTTCAGAGAGATGTAACAGGGAATTAATATTGAAAAGCTTACCGATATGTCTTGCTGGGATCGTTTACATCCAGATAGAAGATGCTTGATTTGAAAACAGAAAGAAATTGTTTTTAAAAATGTTTATAGAATTTTTCAAATGGCTACTGCTTACCTTCAAATGACCAATTCTACAGTCGTCTGTGTCCATATCGAGTATTTCATCGATATCAACATCAATTGCCTCGGTCTGTAATGAAGGAAACAAAAAAAATATTCGAAAGTAATGAATCGCTAAAAATTAAACCATTTTTTCTCTTTTATACTAACGGGTGGATCAAAAAGTTTTTGAAGTTCATCATACAGCCACATTTCAACGGCCAAACGTTTTCGTATTAAACTCATCTGATGCGATCCATATTTGGCGGTCAAAAATTTTTCACGTCGCTCTTTGACCGCTTCACCCTTTTCACTGAAATTGACACGTAAATTCGTTCGATTCGGTGATCGTTCACAATCGTTCATTGATTCTATTCCGCACTGCATTTTAGCCAACGTTTTTTTTCTCTGTATTTTTTTTTCTTCTATAAAATTATTATTGTTCAGTTGTTTGAATATTTAGCTTCCAAATCGAGATTGCCTTATCACTTCGACCTGTCAATGTCGATAAACAAATCAAGAACAAATTGAATTCAGTATTTTGAAGATCATGAAAAATATCCAATGGAAAATCTATTCAGAATAATTACCTTGAACTGCACACAATAACACGATGAGTATGTTCAATTTCGCACCAGCATAGTCAATTATTATTAATTATTCGACGAAGTCTAATCGAAATCTTTGAAAGTCAAACACTTTGCACTGTAAAGAGAAAATTGAAAGAATTTAAAAGAAGTTAATACGACATTCGAGATAAACATATATACAGAGATGACTTATTTTTAACGAGCTTCAAAACAAAAATAGCGATAATGCGTACGGCATATGGCATTTTCCATTTGTCGCATACCGCCTACCATTTGAACATGAAAATTTTCAAATGAAAAGAAAGAGAAATGACTTTCTGATAACAACAACAAAATATAATATATCCGAACCAAGCGAATCAATTCATTGTCTCCTTCATAAAAATCGTAAAATGCGGATAGCGAAGCAAGCAATACAGTAAAAATATTGCTTACATTTTAATCAAATAGCAACAATGGACACTTGCTATTAGTTTACACCATACATCAATACATCATGCCAGATGCATGTAACCACAACTTTGTAATATTTATTTTGAGAAGAGAAGAAAGCAAAATACGAAATTTCAATCGATGCTTTAAACATAGTATAAGGTATTAAACTGTTCAACTGTAACATCATACTGTTCGATAGCTCTTCTATCTTAATTTATACAATATTATAATTTTTTTTTTTAGTTTAGTGATTGAACATTGAGCGAAGAAATTTGTTGAGTATAAGAAGGATGGTTGAATGTTTCATCTTCTTTCAATCGTTTCTTGATTAGAGATATTCTTCCTCAATTTTTATAAAATGCACTTAACACCGTACGCACTCATACCGTTGCATGGAAATACAAGTTCTTCTGTTTTGTTATGCGTTTGTTTCATTTGATTTCTTTCTTTCAACAGCGTTGCCAGAGTGTGCCAGATTCTGAGCCACTTGCTCAGTATAATGAACTTTATATGTTTCATTTATTGAAAAAGAACTTGTATTTTTTTTTTTTTTTTTTGAACACAATCGTAGATGATTGAGGTGATGATGAAAAAGATTGATGAAACAAGAACTATGAGAGCAAACAAATCGGCGGCACTGAACCAACGTATTGACTACTTGGGTTAATTTTTGCTTTTGCCAGAACTACATATTCAATTTGTAACAAATATTACAATTTAATTTTTGTTCGTATGCTATTTGCTGTACTTGTGATCATCTCCGACTAAGGCCGACTTTCATTTTATTGAGATTTTATGAATGAAACAATGGCTACAACGATTGACTTGAGAAATGGTTTCATTATATTGTCGTATAATTGAATCAAATTCAATGAATAAAAATAATAAATAAAGAATAAACGTTGAAAGTTCGATGTGCCAATTCGTTCAATTTATGAGTAACCAATGGTGTGACAGAGTCATTTTGAGTAGGTTTTATTTTAATTATTATTTATAAATCGAATACAGGAATCAGCCCGTGATATATTGACGGAATTAAAATGTCCAGCGTATGAATGAATTTTATGGTGAAAGCAAATCGATTTTTTTTTTCAATTTTAACTATTCACTGAGGCATCAAGTACTTACTACATGATTCGTTCCATTTCAAATTTGAATTTTTAATGTTATGAACGAAAAATGTTATGATTTATATTATTCGTATTATGAAAATCATCACAACGTACAACGGACAATGAATACCACAATGCAAGTCACAAATAGAACAAACAAATAATGTGTTGTGTTTATTTTGCCATAAATGTGTAATGCAGTTTGTAATGCAGCCATCAATGTGAACATATTCGACTGGTATATTAAATATTGAGCCATATTTTTTCGAAAAAATTTCATATCGCTTCATAACTTAATTTAGTCGCTTAGATTTTGTTGTTTCGTTTCATTTTGACTTTGAGTCAAACCACAAATCACGAACAATGCCTTAATATGTATAATAATATCACAAATCAACACAATTGCATATTGCACATACGGACCATTCTTATGCACTCAGCACCCAATATTCATATAATAATTACTTATTGTTGCATTAAAAATGTACACGCGAACCGATAGCCAATAATAATAACTGTAACAGTTAGCGATAAACGCAAAGCAATGACTGCACGGAAATTGATATTACAATAATTGAATTCATTCTTTCTTTGTTTTTATGATGATGATCCAATATCCAATGTGAATGATTCTTCAAATTGTTGTTTACTGTTTGATTAATTACATATGAGACTGGATTGTTCACTGTTCACTAATATTTTGAAATCCAAATAAATCCAATGACTGGCACTACTCTGTCTATTTGAGTATTATGCAACACCTTTATTTCCCATTATACATATTGTAGTCTACTTCAAATCATGAAGGCCATTCACAGCATTTCAGTTACTGTTTTGTTTTTATTCCATTCCTCCTCGCCCATCGTTAATAAAAAAAATAATTAACTAAAAGAATGATTAGCCATCAAGAATGCTCGGCCAAAAAATAATACAATTTAATTAATAAATGTGCGATGATCTTTTGTAAAATCACGGTTTTTGCAATAACTTTCTTGTTCATTGTGCACTATGGCCGAAATAATGAATTCATAATTCAAGAATCGATGCAAAATATCCGCCACATCAACAATTATTATTTTTTTACTATTCATCGATGAATCGATCCCAAGATCAAATCACACTGCACGGGATAAATGGTTGGTAATTTTTCGATTGGAAAAAATTAAATTCAATTCAATCACACTTTAGGCAGGAGCAACAGCAGTCTCAATAATAGTGATATCGGTTTCGATAAATAATGTAATGGAGAAGGAAATGAATATATATATATATATATAAATATCACGAACATCAAATTTTACTGCTTGATACGTTCAACGAACTGTGAAATTCTGCCGAACACAGCTCTTTTTTTCCCTTCTTCTTTTTGGTTGGCTTTTTTTTCTTCTTCTTTTCGTCTTTCGCTTTCAAATTATAAGCGCACACAAAACGAATGATTTTCCAAATTATTTGTGCTTTTGGGCCACATTTATGTATTGAAAATTTGAAGTTGATTGCTGTTGACGAACAGCAGAAAAAACGTAAAATCACCGTCAATTTTTGTGTATACTCGCCATTCGACGAGTTTCTCACGACTGGCTTTCTTGGCATATGTTATTTTACTATTTACCGTCGGAAATTCTCTTTAGCCTCTCAGACACTCGCTTTATTTTATGCACACATGCATATGAAAGATTATATACCAAACACTAAACATATTAATGCTTTTTATCGCTCTTTCTTTCTTTCTCTCTCTATTCATTGTCACATATATATATATGTGATTAAATGCTCCAATATTGCATGGTGGTGTGTGAATACTAGCGATATTATTCTTAGTGTTAATCTCATGAGCAAAAGTTGTTCATTTCTTTTCATCTGAAACAAAAGAGATCCGATTTGACGACACCAGACAAAGAAAAACTTAGCGGAATAAATATTATATTATCAACAACAATGTTGAATGTTGATCCATGTTGATATACGAAAAGAATCAAAAAGAAAACTTGAGAAAAAAAAATGACAAAACGATTGAAAAGCGAAGGCTTAGAAGCGATGATTATGATGATGATGAGAGTATGATAAGAGTCGTATAAAATATAAAGGTATGTTGAAAAAATACTGAAAAGATTTACATATGCATATGGTAGAATGACCAAAACAGAATATATACATTTCATTGAATGAATGGACAAAAAGTTATGAGCCAACAAGCCAACATATTATGTGCTTAGATATATCAAAATCCATTCCAGAACATGACTTTATTGTTTGGTAATGATATATTAGAAAAAAGACAACAACAAAAATTGAGTATTGCAGTCAATGAATATCAAATGGTAAGCATTATATACTTGCGGAGCGGAATAAAGATCACTGCCTCTCTTGTAGCACATCGAAATTTTGTTTCGTTCGCTTTTTTGTCGTGAATGCTTTGTTCTTTGCGCACTTTTTTTTGCTTCTTTCAAATGTTTTGCTTGTTGATATTTTGAGCCGATTTATTCATTCCGAGCCATTCACTCTTTGGTGTGTTTGGTGTTGTTCAACTCACAAAACCATTTTAATAATAATTTTGCTTGGTCGTTTTTTTTATTTATTTTTTTCATTCTTATTTTCAGCTTTTGTGTTGTTCAGTTGAGCCACCTCATACTCATGGTATGTTATATTTTCCAAATACTTTTTCATTCACCCTGAACTTTTGATGAGTGCTCAGTGCTCATCGTTTTTTCGTTTTTCGAGCAAAAATTGCGAAAGAGGACAACAGCAAAGCGAATCAAACATGCCAAGTTTTCATTGTTCGTTCGAATGAATCAGCAAAGCGAATCAAACATGCCAAGTTTTCATTGTTCGTTCGAATGAATCGTGCTTGAGAATTAAAAATGAATGAAAATGGAGAGCAGGTAATATGAATAAATGATGCTCGTCGAATACCATATTACATTTAGGAACATACAAAAAAAAAACATTTCAGTGCCGAAAATTTATTTGTCATTAATTTTTGATGGTTTCATGGTGCGCATGAAGGTTAAAAGAAATATTGCCCATCTAATGGACCGAGCATAAACCATTTATGTGAGGTGCACGAAATCATATATGAATATGAATTAAAATAATAATAATTTAATATTATTTGAGTGACCGAATTGAAAAGATTCTTGTTAACATCAGGCCAATTTATTTATCAGAATGTTATTCCAGAGAACACAACATTCGAAGGTCTTCAGTCTTCAGTCTCCATTATACATAATAATATACTCGTCATATAGATAACAATGTCTAATGCAATTATATCGTCGTGGGACCCATCAATCTTCATAATTCGTGATTGAGCTTTACAGTTTTCTCATTAGCTGATGTATGCGCTTCGGATTCGGAAAGTCGATGAAATATTCTACAGAAAGTAAATACGGAATTCCATTATTCCTACGCTCATTATTATCTGTATCGCACGTTAGGAACAAAGAGAAAACAGCACACATGAATAAAAAAAGTAATGTTTTTTTATTGAAAAATTACGGAGAAATGTGAATGGTGGATGGGCGTTGATTATATGATGTATTATCATTGATATTACCTCTTTGAAACAATAAAACACAGGAAATGAACTTCAGAAAGAAAAAAAAACAGCCATTTAATCCGTCCAATGCGCAACACTCATGCAAGGCTTGGATTTTGCAGTGTTCTTCTTCTTTTTTTGGCCACTTCTTTTGATAAGAGCAAATTAGATTTTAACTGTGAATTTGATTTGAAAACTTACACCAAAGTAGCCACTCGAACAACAATTCTAGATTGGCGAATGATGAACTCAAACGTTCATCCTTTAAAAATAGTTCAACTAAATCTAAACGAATCGGTATATTCAACTCGGACGAGAATTGACGATGTGGTTACGGTATTCACACCAAACGTAAACTGAATTCAATTACGACAATGGCTGATGTTCTAATGCGATAAAAAATCAATGCGCTTTGCATTGGCAAAGATATGTATATATATCAAGCGTACGCTCCAGCAATGGCTATGTTTGAATTTTGCCTGTTAGACACTGTTCATTCTGTACAAACTCTTCCTCCATAAATGATGATATGCTACATGCACTTATGGAGACATATTGAAAATAACAATTTTCCCGAATCGCACGTGATTCGGTAACACAAATAACAAAAAAAAAAGAGCCATGGAGTCGGCGCAATGGAAACGTACATTTGTCAAAAATTAATAAAAAAAAACAGAGGCGAATTAATTGAAGGAAAAAACAAATTGCGTCTAAGAAAGTAAGCGTATAAAAAATCAAAACGGTTTTACCGCAAAAAAAAATCGATCAAAATACAAACAGAATAGATCAGTTCAACATATATTCAACTATGATGTGGAATCAAATCATTTAATAGCGCCTAAAATAAATTCTATCTTCATTTTAATTGACAGTTGTCAGTTGTCAGAGGAATAAATTAAAATATTTAAAATTGATTCTGTCCATGTTCGTATTTTGATTAAAATTGTGTCGCTGTGATTGTTACTACTTGTGAGTTGATTCGTAATTTTGCAAATGTCCTAAAAGGAAAGCCATTTTGAGTTGTGAGCTTTTGAGTGAACTGTAACCAGCAGCAATGAATGGAAAATTTGCGATAGGTTATCGAATTTTAATAGTTTTTGTCATCATACCCTTTTACCAATCGGTGACAGCGAATCATGAAAAAGCTGTAGTTAAACGAATGGATCTTGCTATGTGCTTGGGTAAATAATAAAAGTCTAATGTTCTATTTGAAAATTGCGTTTTCATTAACTGTGAATAACCTTTTTTTCTTTTCAATGTTTCGGTTCACTTGTTCAGGCAAATTTGATGTGAAGAATGACATGATTATACGAACAGAAGAATCACGAAAACTAGGTGCGAAATTTTTGGTTACTGTTGATGTTGGTTCACAAGTTGAGTGCTTGCATTTATGTTGCGAAACCGAAAATTGCGATGTTTTTGTCTTTGAAGAAAAGGTTTGATTTATATGATAATAATTTAGAATGCGAGAGCATTTTTTGTTATTTTTTTTTTTTTTTGCTCTATTTATTGGTATTATTCTTGTTTTATGAACCAGGGGCAAGGAGCATGTTTTCTTTTCCACTGTGGACCCGCACAAAATTTCCGATGCAAATTCTCCAAACATGCAAACTATTCGAGCGCAGTATTTTCAATCGAGAAAAAAGAGTCACGGCCAGCCGTCGCTGCAATAAAACCAAATCATTCGGTGACGTTATCACAAAATGAATTGGAATTGAAAAATTTAAAGGAAAATCATCAGAGATTGTGAAGGTGCCCATGCAAGGCACACCAACAACAACGACAACTCTAAAACCTATGAACCGTAACATTTTCCCAGCTCAGCAAAAATATTTTGTTTTTTTTGCTTTTATTTTAATCAATTATGAAATTTTTGTTATCTTTCTAAAGCCGCTGTTAATGAAGCGAAAAATGCAACGTCACCATGCAGTCGATTTCAGTTTCAATGCCACTCAGGTGATTGCGTTGCAGTATATAATGCTTGCGATGGTATTCCACAGTGTGATGATGGTAGTGATGAGGGGCCAGAGGTTTGATGTTATTCAAATCGTATCGAATATGTACGTCATTTTTATGTATCATTATTTATTTTTTGTTCATAGTGTCAAGCGATAAATCGATCGAGCGAATCAAAATTAAATAAGCCATCATCTGTGGATCGTGTACAGCTTGTGGGCCCAGATACTCAACCTAGTCAAAATGTAAGTTTTATTAGATAATAAATTTCTGACAGGAAACACTAGAACATGAAGCTCATAATATTTATCTAAAAACTAAATCAGATTTTCATCGGTCGTAATCGTGGAGACCCGTTAACTGGACCTCAATGGCCCACAAATCAAATGAAATTTCAGCCCCATCAATTTCCAAATGGTAATAATCATTTTCAATGACTTGAAATGAAAATTCTTAAAAAGTTCCGTCCAACTCATTGTCGTAATAACATTCCATTTTTGAAAAGGTCTAACACCTGAACTAACAGCCGATCAAACGAGACAACTATTACCATATCAAGAACGACAACAGCAAATGAACGCATTCAATTTGGCCAAAGATTATCCTGGATGGAGTAATATTCCGGAAATCAATTGGCCACAACAAATGCCACAATTTCCATCCAAACCCGTAGACGCTTTTCAATCGAAATCAATCCAACAAGATTATGCTGCACCAGGATCGTCCACATTACAAACAAATAAACAACAACAATTCAACAATTGGCCAATTATCGGACCCAATTTGCAGAACATTCAGAACGTAGCCATACCAGCCCATCCAAATCAAATCAATGAAGAAATTCTACCGGAAAAAGTAGCTGTTGATGTTATCAAAGATGTTCCAGTTCATGATCATAAAAAAGATGGCAAAAATACACTAAGCCAAATGAAAAGTGATTCAACTTCATCCGATGATTCGGATTATAATGACGAAGATGGAGTAATCACCACCGAATCACCAAAAAAGAAGAATAAACATCGCAAAGTGAACAAAACCGATAAGGTCGCAAAAAGCTTAAATATTAATGACACAGCCAAACATCAGACAGAAATGATTCGAAACGATTTGCAAACCGAATTTTCAGATCATGATGGTGAAGCCGATCGGCCAAGCGGCGCTTATGTATCATTATGTTTTGGTATATTGATTACAATTGGTTTGTTGATGGTGATTAGTTGTCGTACGACAACAGTTCGAAAACGAATCAGAAGAGGCGGAAAAGGTTATGCGCATGATGCTGATTTCTTGGTGAATGGCATGTATTTGTAGATATATGAATTGTGGAATTTCACAGAAGGAGACATTTTCCGGCCTGACAGCGATTATCATTATTATTAATTGTAATCGATGAACATACAAATGAAAATGAGCTCATACCGTTCGCCCTTGCATTTGTCTGATTAACATAAATTTAATTTATTTATCAGAAATAAGCATATTTAGGTGTTGAATGTTGAATCACACATGAACTTGAAATGAAAAAACAAACAAACAATCTACAATTTTGAAAAAAATAATAAAAAAACCAATTAAAATGACAAATTTTTTGTTTTTTATTTGTTTATTTATTTGTTGTTGTTTTTTTCTCAGTTAAGCATAGATTTTCCATTAAAAATCCCAACATAAATTACTAATTTAACATATCATATTTATGAATGTTGCCGCTCTCCAGCTGCTCATCCTTTTTCTCTATAATTTTTTATTTTCTCTATCTCTAATTTCATTCGTGTTTTTATTTTGCATATTACATTGATAGCTGGTAGCTAGACAAACTTTTAGTTGCATTTGATTTGAGTCTTATTCGAATTTCACAAATTCCGATCACCATTTTATATGCAGTCAGTTAGGCTTTGATGATTCCACAAATAGGTTTGTGTATGTGTGTGTGTTTGTGTCGTACAACGGACAATATTTCGTTGGGAATAGTTTATTTGTTGGAAAGTAAAAATGTGATTTTATTACTTGCGTGAAGTGAAATCATCCAATATAATAATAATAATAATTAGTTTCGACAACCATATAGTATAATAATAATAATTCAATAAAATGAAACCCTGAATTTAAATATTATTTTTCTTTTTTTTCTTTTTCTAATCTTTATCATTCGTCTTTCTGTTTTCCTTTTTCATTTGAATCAAATTTGAATTTATTTATTATTATTATCTATGTTATAGTATGTATTTTCCTAAACTCCACGTTTCTATTTCATTCTTTAGTTAGCACAATCAAATGCTCCAATAGATTCGATAAATTTTCAAACATTCCCAAAAAAAAAGAAAAAATTTCATTAATCACGTTTAATTGATTCATTCATTTTAAAATAAGTTTGTTTGATTTTTTTTTTTGTTTGTTTGTTTGTTTTCATTTTCTAAGGTTAGATCAACTAAATGAGTGCTGCAATTATACCGTTACTGTCGATTTCTCGCCGCAATTTCGGTTGTTTTTTGTTTGTTTGTTTTATTTGCAAAATACAATCATCATCACATGGAATAAAAATCGATGGCTGATATGATTTAAACGAAATTTTTTGAAGGGAAAAACATAATAATCAGCAATTGAATTGGAATCGATTCATTCTAATGTTCTATTAGTTTGCTGTATCGATTTTTATTCCTTGTTCCGAAGCTACTGCGCACTCACTTCATATCATTTATATCTATTATTATTTAGTAGTTTTCGACAGTGATAATAATAATTTAATTTCATTAGATTTGCGAACAGTGCTGATCTATGTTGTGTGATATTTTTTAGGGTTTTCTTTTTTTTTTTCATTTTGATTTTCCCGATGTGAATAGGAGAAGGAGGTCAGTTTATATCCGCTTTATAAATATGATCCTTTTGTTTTTCATTTTCGTATACATATCTAATTTTGCTTTTGTATCTCAACATTTTTTCGCAATCATGTATAAATTTCATTCAACAATCGATAATATTAATGAATCAATACGGGGAGAAAAATAATAATAAAAAAAAAAATTAAGTGTGAAGCAAAAAAGTATAATATGTATTAATAGAAAACACAGTTTGAGATGTCAGTTTGATTTTATGTGGTCCAATGATGTCTTTAATGGCAAAAAATATTAATTGCCGAACGCTGCCGAACAAAAGTTTTATTCTTGTTTTCGTTTTGTCATCCGATTTGCATTTAATTCAAATAAAAACCCTTTTCTTTGGTGGCCATCAATAGTCGATCGCGTAATATCTCTTCATCTGGATAATCGGGCAGTTTGAGATAATGAACGCAGGTATTCACTGACGGATAACTTCCGGCATCCGCATCCACTTTGCGAACAATGGTTAAACGTGGATGTAGATTTGCGAGACCACCGGGCGGCAAACTACTGCAGCCTGTTGTAAACTGTAGGAATAATTTACGTTCTTGACTTGTCATGTTAACCAAAACGTTGACAAAACGAATAAAACCGGGGCTAAAATGATTAAAAAAAATACGATGGTTATGATTTTGATTAATAAACAAATAATAGCATCACATTCAGTGACTTTTCCAACATACCTGTCTTTAGTGTATCCCAATTTTGGTTCGGTATAATTGAGTAAATCTTCGCGTGTCCAATTAATATTTTGTTCACCGCAAATCATCATGCGCGCTTCATCTGGCGTAAATGCGGCCAATTTATTGACCGAAAACACTTGTGAAAATCCACGATGGAAAGCATCCAATTGCTTAGCAATTCCTCGTTCCAAACAGAATTTCAATGTTAAATCACAATATTCCTCTAAATTATCAATGCTAACATCGATATCAGATCCATTTTCAATTAAATCAACTGCACTATATTGATAAACTGTTGAACTTGGTAAATAGGTGAATGTTAGCGATAGATCTTCGATTGAAACTTCACCCGTTTTTGTTGTGAATTTAATATTATTAATCATTTGCTGTTTGACATAATCATCGATTGTATCATCTTGTTCGATGGTTTGTTTTTGGCGAACCAGCTCTTGTAAGTCTTGTAAGAATTTAGCTCGAATTGGATCGATTTCTTCCAAATTCGATTGAGATAAAATATTTTCATACCAAGCATTTTGGCCAAACGATTGGAATTTCGATAATAATGGATCCGATACATCGATTTCACTTTCTTCGGATAAAATGCTCGATATCATTGGATCTTCATTGAATTTTCGATTCAATGCGGTTAATTTTTTTGTGTCAGACAAAATCTTGTTGTGACAAAGAAGTTGAAGAAAACTGTTCGATAATGATAAATCCACCAAACGTCCATCTTGCAGTACTTTTGCTAGAAAAACGCCCAAAAACCAAAAATACTTTGATACACGATCACATATTTCCGATTCTTGTGGCAATGGAGCTGGAAATAAACCGGATGCACGTTGCACATAATAACCAATTGGTTTTGATCCTTCGACAAAGTGTGAATCTTTTTGATTGTTTATATTGATTTCATCATCGTGTAACCACATTGCCAAATCTGAGCGTTGAAGTTCAGCCGCAACAAGTGCATAGAATTCCAGTGTTGGCCCAAGACCGGTACCTTCTTCATCAATAAATTCCACCTCTAGCACAGATTTACGATTGCAATGCACTTTCATCACTTGCATTGCCCATTCAAGCAATTTATCATTTCGGGGAACCTAATAATATCAAGAAATGGAAAAATAATACGATAATTCATTGTATTTATCATATTTTATATCAAGCATAAATGAAAGAAGAAAAAAGTATTTTTTTACCTTTGCGCGTTCATGCTTCAATCGGCCAACATGGAATTCATGTTGTTCGTCACGGCGTGGACTCAAACCAAGCATACGTTGTCTTTCAATGGTACTATCACGTTGTGATTGCAACCAAACAATGCTACGCGATGCACCAAATGCTGTACAACTGAAATACAATTGACGCGTTTCGAATGGAAACAAAAATGGACATGATTGATTCAAATGTTCACACCACGTTGGTAAACTGTTGCTTGAAAGCACCAATGGATCTTGAATTTGTTGCTGCAATTTATTTGTAAGTTTTTTGCTCATAAATAAATCTGAACTCAGTTCAATGGTTGGATTTTCGGACGGTATTGATGTGTTCAATGCCAATGAATTATCATTTATTGCATTCAATTGTGATAACAGTTGAAGAACATCATCTATCGAGCATTGACCTTGTGTTGGTGGTGCTATCGGTGAATTTGGTGATAAAGTGGATGAACTACTTTGACTTGGCGATAGAATTGATACGATTGGTGTTGATTTATCGTCATCAATGCCATAATCATCATGAGCCTTTTTATAGATGATTGTGTATGTTGATTCCCAGATTTTGCGTAATTTTTCCTGTTTTGACATCGACGATTGTTGAATAAGTTCTTGAACTGCACGGAATATAGTCCAGTCTGGATTGCAGAGTGGAATTTCAACATCAGCAATTCCATTAACGTTTGGTCCTCGTATACTAAGTGATAATGTTGGCTGTTGCATTTGCATAATTTGTGTTGCTTTATCTTCGCTGTCCGAACCAGGCGGAGAAATTTCCAAATCTGAAGTGACTGGTAAATTCATTCGGCCTGGCCGTGGATCAAAAGCAGGTATTAAAGCTGAAAATTGCCGTTTCAAAACGAATTCATCGTCCCATGATTTACGTTTGCCGGCTGCAACCAATCGATTTTCAAGCGTTTCATCATCCATAAAACTCAACAAATTTCGGGATACCATGACCTGAAGCAATGTGTTCTAGAAGCGTGTTATAAATGAATTGAGACACATTAATCATTCATTTTATCATTTGAAATTTTTGATTTGAAAATAATCGGACTTACCCCAACTTCTTCATAATCGTCTTCGTTCTCGTCATCGTCTTCGTCAATCTCATCATCTTCCAGATCGCCTAGAAGGGTCGGCCCACGACAACTATCCAAAAAGTCTTCGAATGACACCTGTTCGCTATTATCACTTGAGGTTGAAGTTAGGCTCATTGTCAATGGATTAATGGCCGATGATGCATGCCCAGTAACCGCTGACGTTCCCGAGCTGCTATTCAAAATATTGTTGCTGGCGCTTGTGGTTGATGTAAGACTTGGATACGATTGAGCTGTACTCAAGACTTGTGCCGTGGACAATAGACCAGTGTGGAAATTTGAAGACAGTGCCATTTTCACAAGACTCGAAACCGAATTTGGACCACGTGGAAAAAAGCTACTTTGTTGTTGGCTGGTATTCGCATTTGCCGAATTATTTATCACTTGATTATTTGTTTGGAAACTGTTACCAGATGTACGACGTCTAGAGGCTAACGCAGCAAATGTTTCCAATAGGCCGGGCGGTGAGACAGGTACAATTTGATTAGGATTTTCACCTCCAGATGTTGCCAAATTCGGAACGCTAACACTCATCGAATTTGATACGGGTTGATTTTCATCTTGATCTTGGCCTCTGTTGCTGGCATAGTTTGAGTGTGGATGCATTGTTGTGTTTGAAACAGAGGTCGCAGTAATTGATTGCATATTTGAATTGACCGTTATCGTGCTAAGCGGTGATGGTGATGTAATCGACTCAATGACAATCGGATTCACTGTAACTGTGCTCTTTGCTGCATTCGTAGTTTCGGCATCACGTGAAGCTACCGAACTTGCTGGCAACAATGGATATGAACAACTTTCATCAACTGCAACTATTTGCCGTTTACTTTGTTTCAATCCATGAATGGGCTTCATTTTGTTGCGATGTTTTTCATTGTCAGACGACGATGCGGCACTCAAGTGTTTTTGTGATGATGTCATTTTGACTGGGACCGATGTTACAAGATGCGCATTAGCTGGAATTTGAAGTATTTCCGATGACATTATATTATTTGCATTATTTCGCATCATTCCTTCGCGCATTTTATCAATAACATCTAACGCTTCTGATGAAATTTGAGAAACACGGCTCGGTGCAACACCACGCAAACTACCCAATAGCGTTTTACTAATTGAATTGACCGCATTATTTGAATTCATTTTATTATTTGCTTCGATGTTTGTTAATTTATCAACAGCATGTACCATTGATGAACGAATGAATGCACGATGATCGTCATTGCTTAGTTCATTTTCAGTTATAGTTGCCAAATCTGAAGTGGTCGTTGCATTTATAAGCGATAAATCATGATGATTTTCACGTAAGGCATTTGTACAATCCGGTTGGTTATTATTTGATTTTTCATCGGAATTCGATACAATATCGGCAATAGTTCTTTCGGCTATAGTTTCGACCGCTTGCTTCCAAGTCAAATTATCGACCGATGCCGATGCAGCCTGTTCGGATGATGCAACTGAATTTGCATTTAAATTTGCTTCAGTTGCCTCTGGAAGACTGGGCGTCGAGCTTGACTTTCGATTCACCAGCACATTCGATTTCATTTCGTATTTTTTTGCGGACGTTGGCAATGCGCTTGCATTTGATGTTGAACATCCGGCTTCAAGTAACGGTAAATTATCACAATTAACCAATTTTAAATCATATTTTCCTTCGGCACCCATTCGATATGAGTTTCTGACGCCATGATCCCATTTCACATCGATCCAGCCTACAAAACAAAATGAACAAATTTGCATTGGTTATTGTGTGGTGATCAGGGCGCAAATCAAAAATATTTACCATTATGAATTTCACCAGTTACCGTTCCAATACGACTATCGGTTACCGTTCCAATGTCCTGATTGTCCCAACGCCAATCAACGCCGCGCACAACTTGTGCTCCAGTTGTAATGTGCTTCAATTGTGAACGAATTTGTCTGCGTTCTCGACGTATTTTAGCCTCAGCTTCTTTAATTGTTGCTTTTCCCATGTCATCACATACAGATACAATGCGCCCATAAATTTCAAATCCGCTCAAGCTCAGATAATGCGTTTGATTTGATGCATTACGGCCATTTTGCTGGATTCGAATGTGACGAAAACCTTCTGTTTCTTCTGGTGGACAGAAAATGGTCCATGTATGTGTGCTACCTGGTTCACTTAAGCTACGATCATCCGTATGAGTCACCAATGTAACCCAGTTAACTGAATCTTTTGAACCTTGTAGCAACCAATGACGCAATGCTGATCTTCCATAGCCACGGGCGTGTCTGAAGAATGAAAAATTTTAAAGTGAAACGAAATAAGTGGACAAAAATTTAACAAACTAAAGTCAGTAGTACAAAGGAATTGATCAATGACGATTGGAAATTTATCCACCTCAATCGATGGAAATTTATCCACCTCAGTGTATAATGACTTACCTAAGTGTATATTCCGTTGGAATAATGTAAACACCTAAATCGATAGCAAACCAGGCTTTCTTATTATCCTTTGTGTGGCAGTTGACGCTAACGCTATCACGCGACAAAATATCCTCCAATTTACCTACAATTTAAAATTTGAATATTTAATTATTCTCCCACTAAAAAATCCGTTAAATGTATTGTAAAATATTTCCTTACCATACGGTAATTGTTTGCCCTCCGAACATGTAATATTCACCAATCCATATTGGCCAGGATTAACCCATTCGTTGGTTGTTTTTCCATTTGTGCCCATAAAATAAATGAGACCATTCTCATCAAAATCACTCTGATGCTTAAACAATTGATTCTCTTCACATTTTAATTTTTTCAAAAAAATAAATGTACTTCTTTCCATATCGAACCACTGTTTGGCCACATTTCGCAAAAGATAATTTTTGAGTTGGCCCACTGTTGCTAATGGTTCCATTTTCAATGAGCGACCGGTTATATTTAACAATGATGATGTTTCACATGTTGGTGATCTTTCAAATCGAAAACGTAAACGTTTTGTTAGAATTTGTAATCCATAACCGGAACCATGTCCATCATAAATATAAACTGGTAATTTTTCCGTACTCTCCAAAACTGATACAAGTTTTTGTACCAGAATGCTTGCCGTAACACCATTACTGCTATTATTATTATTATTACTCAATATGCATTGTTTGAAGATTGCAACACGTTGTTTATGGAGTTTATTGGCTCGATTTTTGGGTATAGCATTTTCCCAGGTGCTCTTTGACAGTACTGCTAACAAAGCTTGCACCAAACCTGAACTATGCATTTCAAAGGCACTTACAACACCATCACCATCATTCAATAGATCCGCCAAATCGTTGAAAGCTTTTTGCATATTTGTTTTCCATGCCGACGTTTGTGATGACTTTTTATTATAATTTCCATAATTTAAACATTGTTCATTAACTGATTGTTCAATTAATGCGACAATTTGTGATAGTTTAGCTACAGCACCGCGTGGAACAGCTTGAGCTGCCTTAAAATATCGATTATACAAATCACGTGCTCTATGTTTAACATGAACTTTTTGGGTTTCCGTTTTTGTTCGAACTTTTTTCTTTGTCCGTTGTGTTGACCAGCCCGATGCAAAATCAGCACCCAGATTTGATTCGGCTCTAAATGTGTGTTTTGTTGCTCGATTACTTTCAAATATAAAGCCGGGCAAATCATCCTGAAGAATGGTCACTTGTTGGCTTTCCGTGTTGTTTATGTGCAATTGTCCATCTTTTTGGCAACTCAAAAGCCAATTGCCTACAACCAAACGTAACGAACCAATTGTCGATAGAATTGTTTGTGAAGAGCTTCCGGATCGTACGCCTGTTCTTGCACGTTGTAATTTCTCTAAGAATTCACCGCGATTTTCTATAAAAAAAAAAAAATTTCAATTAGGAGAAAAAATAAATATAATTTAATATTTTGAAGAACGCGCACGTTTCGATACTAGCAAATTTAAACCTATTCAAAAAAAAATGCATTGTGAAAATGAAATGGAAAAAATGGGTTGGGTGCAAGGCTTGCTTAAAAAAAAAAATCTAAAAATAGAAAAAAACCATTAACTGATTGCTTACAATCTTCTTGGGAAATTGTCTACATTTCAATCACCGTCACTAAAAGTAGGTGCCCCAATTCATTCAATTTTCACATGCAATTTCGAAACCAAATCGATTTTGAATGGATCTTGTGTTCATCATTTTCTCATCTACAAACTACATACACTAAAATTGTGCATTCAACCAAAAAATTTACGTTAAATTCATTTCTACATAAATATTTACATTCATTCCTAGCAATGGAGAATAGAAAACCATTTTACTGTGAGTAAAATATCATCGAAAAGGAAAACACAATCGAATTTTATGTCAATGAAAGTGAATGCGAATGCAACCTAACAACAAAATCAAATTAAACATGGAGAAGTGTCGACATTGTCAAATTTTTGGCGATTATAGTTGATGACCAACATCTCCATAATGATTCATTCGAGAAGTTTTCTTTTTCGTTTTGGTTTACGTTTTGTTTGGTTTAATTTTGTGTTTTTGGTTTTTTTATGTTACGAATAAATATTTGCTTTGCATTTCAACATATTCACACATCGACGATACAGAGTTGAACATCGTTCAAATCACATGATAATTCTTTTTTGATTTCGAATTGACTGATTGCTCTCACCTTCGCTTGTTATTGATTCCAAAGCACGGCCTTTTCCTAGGAATTATACAGAAAAAAGAAATACACAAAATGAAAATAAAAAACAAAGATCGGGAGAGGTTGGTTGTTATCATTATTCACTATATTCAGTGTCATGGTATCACAGGCGCGAAATATTGTTTAAATGAAAAAAAAAACAGCGAAAAAAACACGTAGATCGTTAGCGACGCATGAAATATATAATATGGTGTCAACATTTGCCATTTTCAATTCCAGTGATAATAATAATAATGAACGAAATTATTATGTTGAATGGAAGAGATGTTCAATGGAGGCTATTGAAACTTTTTCCAATGATTTGATTATTATTATTGATTTATCATTGTTTTATGAGGGCACATTTTAATCCAACTACCCACTACCACCATTACCATTAAAATTAATTAAAAAGATGAGAATAATGTTGATGATAAAGCATTGAATTTATAAGCTAATCCATAATAATCATATATGGTGTATGATGTATGGTGTGTGTGTATTGTTGATCCAAAGAATGTAATCATTTTTTATGCAATACATACAGACATTGAGAAATAAAAGCCAAATTCTACGGAGGACGATACACAACTGTTTCAATAAAAACAGCATTTGTGCCGTGTAAAATGTGAATAGAATAGAGAACCTTTAGCATGAATTCAATTTGAATTTTTTTTGGAAACTTCACCAAACCACAATAACAATAATATATCGAGCATTTTGCTTGAGAACGCTAACCATCACCATGAATTGAAATTTGAATGATAGAATTTAATTTCGACCAAAATTTTTAAGAATTTTTCAATCTACCTGAATTATCGTTTCCATTTTCTGGGCTGCCGCTGGAATACATTGTGGCTAGTTTCCCATCGATAATGAAACGAAACCAACCATTTGATCCGTTTGATAGTTCAAGAGCAGCCGAATCGGACCAAACATATAAACAATCACGACCACGACATATGCTCCATTCATGCCATTGATATGCTTTGCCTTGAAGGATTTCTTTTGCATCATCTGTTTGATCGTCACCTGAAACTTTAAACACAATTAACATTTTTTCTTTACATTTTATTGATTTGAATTGTGGTGAGCAAAGGCAATAAGCTTACCAGCCGCTGAGCTAGCGTCTTCGGTGGCAGTTGGTGAAATTGGTGTTGCTTGAACCGATGAAGCAAGCTCTGCTGTATCAGTTGATGATTTTATAAATGAACATTCACTTTCTGGTCCATCATCCATTAATGCTTGTACCTTTGAGAATACACCCAAACGTGCAAAATGATCCAAAAATTCATTTTTCGTTTTCAACATGATCTCTTCAAGTATATTAAGTACAACATAATGTCCGTCTTCGTCATCCTAAAAATGGAGTTTTGGTGTGCAAAAAAAAAAAGGAAGAAAAGAACATAAATTGAGAAATTACATATTAAAGAAAGCATTGCGTCATTAGATTTGCACAATGGTTCAATGATTTGGCATTGGAATGCACAAGTACATATTAGAACAGCCTAAATTTACGAATGGAAGTGAAATGAGATAAATATTGGATTTTGTTTGTTGTTTTTTTTCGGCATTGAAAACAAAATGGAATGAAATGATTCATTAAACACGTATCAAAAGCACAAGAGGTAGTAATTCGTGAATGTCATTCGATTAGAGAGTATGTCGTTGAGTTAGACGATTAAGAAAAAATTTATGGAAATGAAATGTCAACATTCAGCGAATAGAACGGTTTTATCGGCCTGAATTTATGATTGATATTGAACGGGAAATTAGACAAAAAAAACGAAAAAACATAATGAGTTTTTTAGCAAATTGTTTTTTTTTTGTTGTTGTTGCAGAAACAAAACGCCGTGCAATCGTTTTACCGAAACTTTGCTTGGCGGCAAAATAAGATGTTGTGCATTTGAACGTTGTTGCTTCACATTTTGAAATGCTGATTTTGCCTTGGATGTACAAAAGCTTTCTTTTGTGGGCTGTTCAGGCCAACTGTAGTCGATCTATGATTAATTTTTTTTTTTTAAATTCGAATCCGAATGAATTTATATATTAAATAATATTTGAATTAGAAATTGGAGGTTCAATTGGCAATAAGAGGGCCCAACTTAGGGATAATTAATTCAAATTAAAAACGATTAATACCTCAACGTCAAGTACATTGGCGACCACTTCTACCAGCAAAACGCCTAAGTTTTCCTTCTGTGATGAGCAAAGTTGTGACAACAGATCTGGCTGAGCATATTGGACCATCTTTCTGATGAGACCTGTGAGAGCAAGATTAAATTAATGAATAAATGATGAATAAATTTCTACCACTCTCTCTCTCTCTGTCGCTCAAAATTAAACTTACCCAAACTTGATTTACGAATGCTGCTCAACATTGTCCCTTGAAAAGTTCGACAGAAAAGCGGCAAAAAGAATTTCAAATAAACTGGTGCCATTTCTGGATCACCTCGTGGTTCCGAATTCCCATCGTAGGCATTATATTTTTGATCCGATCGTGCTGACATCCATTCACCCGGCGATTGTAAAATCGATGCTACCTCACGATGGCCCTCATCAACACGTTCACGTGCCTTATCCAATGGTGTTTTACCGTCTTCGTCACGTAAATCCGGATTGGCACCGAATTTCAGCAAAACTTTAGCAATACTTGGACGCCCAAAGCATGCTGCATAATGTAATGATGAGCTACGTTGGCCTTTATTCACGTCTGCACCTTTATCACATAAATATTCAACCATTTCGAATGTTCCGAATGCTGATGCCCAATTTAATAATGTTTGACCAACATCATCCATACAATTGACATCGATTCCACCCATTTCGATGGCTTCGATTAAGGCATCACTGTCCTTGCTCCGAATGCAATCGATGAGTTGACGATGTGTACGCTCATGGCTTGAATCGGCACGTCGAACACGTGGTGTATATTGATTTTGTGAATATCCAACACGACCGATTGCTTCTCTTCCTTCGAATAAAAGAATGAGCAACAGATCGGCCAAACGCATACAATCTAAAATGCAGCGTTCATCTCCTTTTAAAGCTCGTTCCATAGCCTCACGTAAATTTGATCGTAACAAATCCTAGCAACAAGAGATGCAAATTATTTATTTATTAATATCGCTGCCGATCACTTTGGTGATATTTTGGTTCAATTTAATTAAGAATTTTCGCTTACATGTGTTATGGTCGGCGAACCTCGGCACAATGTTGACAACAATGATATTGTGGTTGAAATGGATTGAACAGATCGACCATTTTCGGGAGCTGATTGTGATTTTGGTGTGAGTGGGGCTGCGGATGGATCTGGTACAGTTCCAGTTGATGTGGATGGAATCGATTGGCCAGCTGCGTTGCTAAGTCTTTTTAACAATTCCCTAACCAATCCATGTTCGGCTAATGGTTGCGGATCAACGCCCTTTCGAATAAAACGATCGGCAACCGATGCAAAACATTTTAATGCACCATCGGCTACCATTACATCATCGTGTTGCAATAATTTACTTAAACTTTCGACATGTTCATTAATTGTTGCACTTTGTGGCTCCACTTTGGTGCAAAGACGCGAAACAACTGACATTGCCGAATGCAATGTATCTTTATGCACTTGTGATCCACAATCACGAATAAATGACAGGACCGAATTTAATCCGCCACCTTCAAAAACGGCACCCGCTTCTCTTGTACAAACTAGCTCTAACACTTTAATACATTGTTCGGCCAAATCTCGACTCGTACGGCTCGTTAAATCGGCAACAATTAAACGATTACAAATGGCCCGTATTGCACCATCAATTGCAACAATACGACGCGTACATTCGGCTGACACATCTAAATAATAAGTGATTGCCCGAGCGGTCACTTCCAAAACATTTTCGGGTGCTAAATCATCAAGAAATATTTTACACAATGCTGGCACAAATGTGCGTGGTGGACAATTTTCGAAGCAACTGCAAACACACAAAATACAACAATTTTCAGACTGCCTGTGTCATCAGAAACCAGAAAAAAAACAAAATCAGTGAAATCAATTCTTACCGATCAACATTGTCTGACATCAACAATAGCATGCATAACTGTTCTAAAGCAATAAGTTGCATGTCACGTTCATCGCCCTGACTCATCGACAGCCATTCGAGCAACGTTTCTGGATCAACGTCACCCATCTAAAGAAGAAAAAAAACATCACAATTTCAAGTTCTGAATGACTTTCATTCAAATGCATTTGTTTTTTTTTCATTTGAAAAATTATATTATCTACCTTCGATCCTGTTGGTGTGGTGTTCGATCGAAGAAATCAAATCAAAAATGCGGAAAAGAACTAACTAAAGTAAGACTTAAATTAAGTCTTGTCGGCAGTTTGCCATGAATAATGACATCAATGGTTCTTCAACTAAACCCTGTTTGATACACACACGAAATAAAAAACAAAAACAAAACCAAAATGAATTCGATTGAATCATTAATACGTAATTAAATAGGTAAACACGAGGAACCAACGAATCAAAAATGGAAAAAAAGAGGAATAAAAACGATATCCAAAAGAATGCGAATTATTGGAAAAAAATTCGAATTAACCAATCAATCCAATCTCCACAATTCATGTAATTTGTTTCGAAATTCAAGGTGATTGCGAAATAATTTTTTTTTCGTCTTTACTTTGGTTGGCTGGCATAGTATGCGTATGAACATTATTCGTCTATACGAAATTTGCAATATTCTAACACGATTTTGTAACTGGCTCATCACATCGTTCGTCGACAGAAAGTATCCATTTCGAGAATATTCCCAATGAATTTCTGTATTCGGTTGGCAAATCGAAAATAAAGGCAAAAATTTAAAACGCAATTTATATTTTTCCTCAAAGCAATCAACGAAATGACAAACGAATAATCAAATCAAAAAAAAAAAGAAAAATGAAATATGGCGACGGATTGGGAAGAAAAAAAAAGAGTCGAATATCGTTTTGTATGCGTTTCATAAACCCGTTCATATTGACTTGAATATTGCTTTTTTTCCTCTCTCTCTCTTTCTCGTAGAAGAAATTTTTTGTTCAAATGATTCACTTACTTAACTATTTTCATATCCACTGCACTTAATTTTTTTTTTTATTTAATCCACAAATTTCAAACTTTGTATCGATTTATTTTAACACTAAATTTCGATTCAACTTTGCATTCACAAAACAGCTCGCGAATGAATATTTTTCTCTATTTTCTTTTCGTTGTCGTAACACAAAAAAAAAAATTTTCTTCCTCACTGATTGAACTGTTTTTCCCTTCTGCAAAACTAATACAATAAATTTGCTGCTGCTACGTATGTTCAATGTCTCACAGTACAGCTCAACTCTAAAAACATGAATACACGAATATACTACACATGTTCATCATTTTTAATACACGTATACAATAATCACACAGTGATTGCTTCGACATATGTCATTTTTTCATAAAGTGATTACGTGTGGGCCCGTTTATGGCTGAATAAGTGTGTGTGTGTGTGTGACATTATAACAGTCTGTCAAAGTGGTAATAATGCAGACTGTTATATTCGACGACGAGAATATTTTGAGTTGTGAAATGAGAAGAGAATGCAGAATAAATTTAATTTGTGCTCTTATGATTGAGTCAATGGATTTGATTTGGCAAAATTTTGAGCTAACTGAACTTTGATATTTGCCGAAATCCCTATCGAAATAAAATATCGAAATTCTCTCAATCAGCTTAAAAATATTTCATCATCCAGATTCAGATAGATTTCAACCAGTTGAATTGTAAACAGAAGAATTGTTTGTGTCATTCAAATATCAGATGGAAAAATTTATATGTATTTTGTCAGATCTGTGGGAGAGATAACCATAAATACTGACGACATTTGTTCAATTTTTTTTCGACTTGGTGTTCTCATGACGCCTCAAAAATCCTTATCAATCATTTTTTTTCCAAAAATTAGTAGAAATGTTTTTCTGTCCCCTGCCGCTTTAAGAAGAATGAACGTCTTATCTGCTCACCGTTGTGACTTTCCATACACAAACACATAAATGGAAATTTCGATTAATTTATGCTTTTTAACTAATTCAACAATCGTATGATTTCTTTTATACCTTAATCAACTACAACGCAAATATTTAGCGCGCATGTGTGTGCATGTGTGTGTGTGTGTGTGTGCGATAGTGTATGAACTTCGATCAAGTAATACATAGGTCAACACAATATACATTGAAATATGCGTATAAATATTTCCAGATTCGCCCTCATTCCGACATTAGTTCGAGTATAGTCGTGTTGGAATTCACATCTTTCGTTTTTTTTTTGTTTGATTGCTGTGCGAACATTTCTTGATACCGAAAAAAATCAATTATACAATATTCGAAATGGTAAGTTAAATTCATTTCATTTCATTGTCAATTTTTGTGTTATTGCTCTTTTTCTCAAAAGTTTATTGATCAGTAGTTTGGTGCATGACGCAATTTTCAATGCCGGATTATTGCGAATACTGACATTAGATCCAAAATTCAAATTCCATTCAATTGACCTTTCAAGGGCTTCGCGCTTCAAATTATAACAAATGAATAATAATTGGCCGAGAATCGAATTCCGGCATTGATATGCCTAAATACAAATTTCACTTGGTGAATGGTTAAAAAAAATTTATTTTCTTTATTGTTGCCATGGAAGAAAGGATTTACTATCAATTTTCACATTGATTACATAAGAATGTCTTTTATCTCCTTGCCACAGCTTGTCAATATATTTCGATGGAGAAATATCTGCTCGTCCATACTCCAATATTGTTGGAATTTCGATTATAGATAATACGTGTGTGTAGTACAATATATACAATATACATATTACAGTTATCTCATTGACATTTATGATGAAGAATAAAATGAATTATGTACGCTTATTTCATTTTGGCAAGCACATAATACGTATATACTGTATTTATATCACAAAAACAAATTCACATAGAAAAAAAGGTGATGTGTTGATCAAAAAACTAATCCGTGTGCCGCTCTCTCTCTATTTCTCTCTTTCGTCCTCATCTATATATTAATAATAATATATCCGCTTTTGATTATTATTCACAATTCACAAGACTGAACCGATTCGTGTTGTTGTTACCGGCGCAGCTGGTCAAATCGCATATTCAATTTTGTATATGATTGCCAAGGGAGATGTTTTTGGTCGTGATCAACCACTCATTTTACATTTATTGGATATTCCACCAATGATGGGTGTATTGGAAGGTATTGATTAATCAAATATAATCATTTTTCTTTTTTGATCTGGCAATTGAACTGAAATTTATTAACACTCAATTTCTTATTGTTGTTTGAAGGTGTTGTCATGGAATTAGCCGATTGTGCATTGCCGCTATTAAAAGAAGTTGTCCCAACATCAGATCCAAATGTTGCATTCAAAGATGTTTCGGCCGCTTTTTTGGTCGGTGCAATGCCCAGAAAAGAAAACATGGAACGCAAAGATTTGCTGTCAGCAAATGTTAAAATTTTCAAAGTTCAAGGTGAAGCACTCAATGCTTATGCCAAAAAAGATGTCAAAGTTTTGGTTGTTGGTAATCCGGCCAATACAAATGCATTAATTTGTTCACATTATGCACCATCCATTCCGCGTGAGAATTTCACAGCCATGACACGATTGGATCAAAATCGTGCTCAAGCACATATTGCGACCAAAGTTGGTGTACCAGTTGAGTGCGTTAAGAATGTGATCATTTGGGGAAATCATTCGGCCACTCAATTTCCAGATGTCAAACATGCAACGATTCAAACTGCAAGCGGTGAACAGTCCGTCTATGATGCCGTTAACAATTCAAATTACTTGCAAACCGATTTTGTCACCGCAATTCAAAAGCGTGGAGCTGCTGTTATTGCAGCTCGTAAGATGTCCAGTGCGATGTCAGCCGCTAAGGCTGCAACCGATCATATGCACGATTGGTGGAATGGAACTGAAGCAGGCAAATGGGTTTCAATGGGAGTTGTTTCGGATGGAAGTTATGGTGTACCAAAGGATATTGTCTTCTCATTTCCGGTCACAATCGAAAACAAACAATGGAAAATTGTTCAAGGTTTGAATGTTGATGATTTTGCCAAATCTAAATTTGACGTCACCGCTAAAGAATTGCTGGAGGAAAAGGAGGAAGCAACTGCTGTATGCAAATTGTAAATGCATCTGGCATACAGGAACGATATTAATAACAAACAATTTGAATTGAACAAAAAAAAACCATCATATCCAACGGAACAAACTAAACAATAATGCACAAATGCACAATAAATATACATATATATATATATAATAAAAAAATGGAAACAAAACAATTTTATGTAACGTTTTATTTGTTAAACAAAAAAACTATGTAAAAATACATTATTTGAATGAAATTCATTGGAAATGTGTGTGTATGTGTGTGTGTGTGTGTGTGTTATTTGTATATGTTGATTTTTTCGTTTGTTTTTTTTTTCTTGTTCTTTTCTTCCCATCTTAAATGTCTAAAAAAAAAAAAAAAAATTGATTAGCACATTAGTGCCTTGAGAATATACTTTTGGCGAATACATATCGTTTCAAATGAATAAATATCAAATTTGTTGAAATTTAATCCTTTTTCTTATTGGACATTGATTGGAAAAAGGTATCAACGTCTTTAGTTGTGATCACTTGTTGATTAGCCACAAACGATGTCAGGAATTCCGTGAGCTTTTGTTTCAATTTATTATAGGCCATAATAGCTTCGATTTGAGCAACTCGATCCAATCCCGATAATGCACTCAATGTTTGATCATGTTCCGATAATGCCGCTTGATTAGCTGCTTTAGCTTTTCCCTTTTCCTGGTATGCATGAACCGTATCATCATCGTCAATTAAATATTCGACACCATTTTGACGATACATATCCAAGCATTTAATACATTTGCAAAGTTTTGAGCGCCATTCAATTGGCCAAAACGTAGCACCCGTAAATTTTTTCAATGAAATCGTTGGCTTACAACACACATCATTGCTCGAACTAGTTCCCGTATCAGCTTTGAATTTCTTATTTGGCGGAACATCATCGATCGATGCACTTCCTTTATCATTTGACCGTTTGCCAGTACATTCGATATCCGTTTTGATATTACTTTTATTGATGTCAATGATATCTTGAATGCATTTTTTCAATTCAGCACTCAGGATTTCTTCGGTTTTTTCCGTTTTTGGTTTCGTATCGGTGTCATTTCCGGTGGAAGTGCTCGCCTCATTTGCATCCGTTACATTAATATCTGCTGCAGATTCATTCATGCTAATATTGGCCGATGAATCGGAAACACTTTTATCATTTATAGTTTCGTTGGCAACATTTTCTTTTGGCGCTATACAATAATCGCTATAATAATTCAAAAATTCATTTTTCATTGTGCACGCATCACATATCATTTCATCGAATCCATTTGAATCGGGTATTTGGGCATTTAAATGACGCGAATGAAACCAATCTTCGCACATAACGCACTGAATCATTTCGTCTTCGATTGAATCGTCTGGATCTGGATATGGGCGATGGCATGTACAATAAACACCCGAAAAATTTTGATTATATCCATTATTGTCATTGTCTTCCATTTTATTTTCATCTAATTTGCATCGAATGGCCAGAATTTTTGATGTTCCGCAATCACAACGAAAATTACGTTTGGTGTATAATTCCACCAGATCATGGCCATCATGACATTTGTAGCTGCATGCTAAACAAATTCCAGCCCGTTTTTCGGCTTTGTCTTTGGATTCTGGAACGCATGTGAGACAAGCATAAAGTGCTTGTCGCTTTATGTAGCCCTTTGAATACAATTGGATTCAAAGAAAAAAAAGAAGAAAAAAAAACCGGTCAATCAAATTTGAAGATGCACAACTTTCAATAATATTAAAAAAAATTTTTTTTCTTTTGCGATCGGACATTAAATGAACTCACCTGAGAATATGTGCAAAATGTCTCGTCGGAACCATCAAGAACAGCAGCAACGTCCTATGAAGCCACATATTAACAATATTGCGAATTATTTTGCTTCAATCATTTATCAAACATTTCGAAATGCATTCCAATAATTTACCTCATCGATTTCGCGTTGCTGATTCAATATTTCTTCCAAAGTTAATATTTCATTTTCATCATTTGTATCGTTCAATTGATCTTCATCGTTTTTTGGTTTTTCACTTTGTTGTTCGGACATTTTAACAATTCAACTGGAGATTACAAACACCAAATTCTTTCGTTTTTCTTTTTTTTTTTTTTGTATTGAGAGTTGAGAGTGAAATAGAAAGTCAGCAAATAAATTTTAATTTAATGTAAAACGGAGAAAAAAATGACGGCAACGGAGCTGATTATAGTTGTCTGTTTGTTGTATTGTACACACTCACCAAAGCGACATCTGCATAAGCGCCATTTAAGTTGAACATGTCAAATTCGAATCGGAACAATTTGAGCGCAAAATTCAAATGGAATATCAGTCTGCATTGAGAGTTTTTTTTTCGTTATTTTTTTCTTTTTTTTATTAGAAAAATACTACGAAACTAACCAAATTGATATTATAAAATATTGAGATTGGTAACAATTTTCATTTTTGTTTATTGTTTTTATTTTATGTAAAAAAAAATGAGTCAAAATCATTGAAGGTTCATTCTAAGAAAACTATCGGACATATTTTCCTCATCAGCATCGTTCTGATCATTTTGACCTTGTTGGGCCGGTTGCACCGGTTGATTTCCTTGAGCTGGATCATCGAGAAAATTCAAAAAACTTGTACTCAGTTGATCGGCTGCATTCAGAAAACTGCTACTTATGTTCATGATATAACTATTATTATCGAGAGGATTTTGTGTGTTTGCTGCTTGATCCAATTGATTGGTTGTGTCAGAAAGTGTGATTGGCATTGTGGTGCCAGTGGAAGCTTTGTTAAAATCGAGAAGAATTTCATTGATACCAGAACTATGGCCCGAATACATGTAATCCGGTTGTGGTTGATAGCTTGAAATTCCTGCCAAATTCTGCTGTGGAACATATGGATTCGGTGATGGTGTGGTAGGATACTGTGGTGTGTGACGTTTAGGTGAACGAGGCTCCAGCTTTATATCTTGTTGGTTCGGTGATAATAAATGTTGCATTGCACCTGTTACGGGAGATTTTTGTAAAAATATTCAGATTATTAGTATTGAAAGCAGAAATGCAACGAATAGAACAACTAAACTGTTAATAACAATACAACATAATAAAATTTAGTATGAATTATTACAACTATGATGAAATTAAAAGCACGATTTAAGAATATTAAATAAAATGACAAAGCCGGAAGAAAACCCAAAATAAACACCAATTTCGAAACACTAACACACAAACACAAAATTAAAAACAACTAAAGAGGCAGCTCACCATTTGTTTTGCTCCTGCATCGATTTAAATTCTTATGCGGAACTATGTTTGGTTCTTATAAAAAGAATTGAATCAATTGAAAAGGTTTATCAAGAAGAGAGATAGTAGAGAGAGAGTCCAGTTCCAAAAATAATCTCATTTTATTCGGATATTTGATGATTTAAATTTGGACAAATTTCAACAATGTTTTTAGTTTAAGTTGTTTTTTGCAAACACCTGGTTGTTTTTTGATAATTTCGTGAAAATTCAATACATATAAACAATAATTATGTTAAAAATGTCCACCAAGAACCCCCATAGCCCCCAGATGATTCTTACATTTTCCAGCATTCTTTTTTCTAAACAGTTCAATCTTTGAGCAGATATTTAGATATTTGTGTGCTTAATTGAATATTATTCTTATTATTATTATAGTTCTTGCGAAGTGCAATAATATGTTTTATTCATTTTATTGCTTAAATTATCCATGACCTATTATGACCCATGAGAATATGAAGGAGAAAAAAAAATACGAAGCATTTTGTCTTTTCGTTCCGTTTGTCATCCTCGGTTTCCTTTTGTTTCCCATTTTGTGAATGACATGTAGAATAACATACGGAACAACTTTGACGACATTTTTAAACGAAACTGAAGAAATGAAAATGCAACGATTACGAATACGAATCAGCAAATAAATAAATACATACAACATGAGCAAACATAACATTTTGAGAACCGCTCTTGCGGTAATACTTGAACATACAACAAACTTATCATTTATTGTTTGTTCCCCCTACAATTAAATGCCAAAATGCCCTTCACTTTTACCCATCACCCATCATCCATTACCAAAATTCAATGCATAAAAATGAAAAAATAATAATAAAAATACAAAACAAAAATCGCACTTACAACTGCCCTGATAATTGAATTCCGACATTTTAGGAAGTTTTCTTTTTGGGCCTAAAATTTTCGGGAAAAATGAAAATTGTTATTAAAGCCAATTGTTGAGTGAATCTAGAAATACGAATTGAAAAAAAAAGCTTCTGAAAAAATAAAAAATAAAAGTAAAATAATAAATGAAGCATGTCGTTTGGATGGAAAGAATGGCAGGATTTGGCCATTTCGAATAGAGAGACAAAATGACGACAATTGTGTGGCTGAGAGCAAAAAGAGTCTAACTTTTCTCACCTCCTGCTTCCACTTATGGACATTTCTGTAAGCAAGAGCAGGAGGTGAGAAAAGATAGACCATTTTTGCTCTCAGCCCGACAATTGTATTTGTTATTTAATGCAAATTTTTCGGTGATCCACTTAAAGCTAAACGTTTTGCAATTTCTGCATTTGGAACAGCTTCGGCCGCCTCAATTGGTGCATAAAAAGCTGACATATCATCAAATTCACTTTGTGTAGCATGTGGTGCGGCTGATGTATACAATGCAAAATGTTCAGCTTCAGATAAATCAACATCATCATCTAAATGTACACCGTATTTTCCTTCGCACAAATTTTTCAAGCTTTGAGCATCGGCTATGGCCACAAGTTCCATATTACCATCATGCAATGGAATATCTGCCAACTGCAATGCACTAACTGTTTTTCGATCTAAATTATTCGATAGCGTTACATTGCTCATATAATGTTCAGGCATTAAATTTCCACTGCCACTTCGCATCGGCAATCCTTCAGATCCATTTCCTTTCAATGGTATATGCACAATATCGGCTGTTAAATGTGGCCGTTTACCAGACACACTGCTAACACTTCGTCCAACCGGTTTTCCTTTTTTCGTCGGCGATTGAGGCAATTTGAATGAACGTGTTGTTAATCGATTTCGATCAAGTCCATCGAAATTCGTAGGGCTTGGTTCACGTGATAGATTTGGTGAATTTTTTGTTTCGGTGTTCGTCATTGAACTGATATCACTTTTGCTTTTTCGTCGAAAAATTCTTGAAAAGAAACCTTGTTTCTTTTGTGGTGACGTTTGTGCCGAATTGGTTGTACTTGATGCAGGCGAACGATTTTCGGGCGATCGTTTTATAATAATCGATGACATTTGTGAACCATCATTTTGATTTGCAATTGGCAATAGATTTGCATTGTATTCGGTATTTTCGGCGGTTATTTTTCGAATTCGTTTTGGTGGTAGGGGTGGAAGTTTTTCCTCTTCAATCAATTTATCGTTTCGTTTCGATGGGCTTCCATCCAGCATGAGCGTTGATGAATGTGACGAATCAACGGACGGATCATTTTTTTCGTTAAATGATTTCGGTTCCGGATCATAAATAGGAATCGGATTTTTGAATGCTATTTGGAGACTTGTATAGGTTGCTGTATCATCAAAATCAAAGCTTTCATTACCATTTGAAGCTTTGATATCTGTCATTTTACCATCGCGTTTCGTTTGATAGACCGAATAGATTTCGTCCAATTCGGCCACTTGTTCGAGCAATTCATTCAATGTTTGATCGTCGTCATTTGTCATTTCACTGTAAGAATTTACCGATTTTTCACCATCCAAACGTGAAACAATTGGACTTACAGTTTTTGTATCATAATTTAAGGTTATATTGCTTTGCGGTGAAAATGTTGTAGATTCGGTAGCTGTAGGCTCAACATTCATATCGAATTCGGTTTTTTCTAACCATGCAGATGTTTTTTCGGTGCTATCGATCGCATTCATATTGCTAACAATGTTTGATTCAATTAAATTACAATTGATTGGTTCAGTTTCCATTGAACATGCATCATCTTTGTGCATTCCATTTGCCATTGGTGTCGCCTCAAGTGATCTTTCACCCAGGCTCAATTCAAGACTACTTTGTGCCTTTAAACTTTTACGTAACGCTAGTATCGAACGCCTACCTCTGTTTGGATTGTAGTACTCAAATGCTATCGGTTCACTAACTGCTCCATCCGATGGTCGTCTAAGTTGTATGAAACACTACAACAAAAAAAATGGGAAAATATTATTCGATTTACTTAGAAATAATTCATTGTTTTTCCCGGAACCTACTTTTACTTTATCGTCAAGAGTGTCTGTCCTATATTTTGGTGTTTTAAATGAAATCGCCACCTGTTTGTGAACATCTGTAGATTGAAAATTAGCTAACGCTTCCCAAACGGGCGAATCTTGGTTTCCTTCAAAGAAACGAACTTGAACATCTTCTTTTGTGACCTAAATTCAGTGGAGATATTCACGTCATTGATTATTATTTGTTATAACTTTTATTCGGTTCTTACCTTTTCGCATAAAAGAATGATTAATTCATCTCCTTCGACCGAGCCACTTGGTTTACTCAATTTACAAATCATCAGATCGGACATTGCTTTTTTATCGTAAATTGGTTCCGAAACAATCGGATCTATTGGAACATGAATAATTTTACGCTCGTTGTTTTGTATAGTTTCAGTTGGAATGAATGCTTGAAAGCATAATCGAACGCAATTCAAGTCGATACTTGATGGCTGATGACGATGATCGAAACGAGCTAAAATATAGCAATTCGTAAATAATAATAATTTATCATCGAAGAATGTCCTTCAATTGAATTACTACAATGAAACTAACTTCTGAACGGATCAATCCGAAGATCGTGACGAACTTTTAAGGCTCCTTCAATTTCCTTCTTCTTGACACACTGAATTCCTAAGTTACCGAATGTAGCTATCATTGAATCATTGTTCAATTTCAATGTGTACACTCCTTTACTACATCCTTTTCCGACCAAATTGTGAGGATGTGGCCTGAAATAAAATATTCATATAATAAAAGCATTATTATTTTCAAAGCAAAATTCTGGTCATACACACCGATATGGTTTGTCCTTTGTTACAAGAGACACAACAATTGTTATTGGACCTTGATAATTGCACACTTTTATTGTTGGAAACGTTTTATTTTCTGGTGTACTACCAACACCTGGAATCGAACCAGCCGATCTTCCTTCGCATTCATATCTGAAACGTAAACCTTTTGGTTGTGGTTCAACGAGAATTTCCAGATATGCGTTCGGTGGCATCGTTATTGGATCGTTGAAAATCGAAGGAACAGATTGACGTACTGAGTTCGGGTTAATTATCGCTGCTTCTTGTTGCTGTTGTGAATTTTCTTCGAATATTGGTCTTGCCGCTGGATCTCCTTGTAAAACTACATCAACTGTAATTAAAATCGCACATATTATTCGAAAAAATATCAAAAGATGACAACATTATTATTATTATTATTATTTATCAAAAACGAATTCTCACGAACTTTCACCACATTAATTGAAAATAGGAAATGGAACTAATTTTTTTTATTATCGTTGAACGATTTTCGGGAACGTAAATTTATTTCGATACAATGCGTACTGGCACTGCAAAAATATCTAAAATCAATATTCCCTGACTGAGCATCTCACTATTCACCGCCAGTCAAATGAGGTGTTCTATTTTTAAATGTGATTTTCATTGAAAGCAAGTGTAGACAAATGAAAAATATGGGATAGAGAGAAAATGGAGAAATTTTGCGAAAAGAGACACAAACACATCATTTCCCGAATCAGCCGTGAATATTCACTTATATTTTCGTATTCACTTGCTTTGAAAAGTTTACAACAGCTGGCTTATATTGATGGCTTTACACAAATGTGTACGAAATATGAATGTATCGGAGACACATGGCAGCGGTACAGCCTCGACAATATTCACTCAAAAATATATGTGAAAAAAATAAGGATAAATGTATGAGAAATCACCTAACGCAACTATCAAAAGTTAAAAAATTCAGAAAATAAATAAATAAATGAAAAATGATTCGGGATCTGATCTAACGTTATGCGAACAGTGAGCAAAACGTGAATGTTTTTGAGAAAAGTCACTTAAGATCAGTTTTCGACATTTGGCTAGTGTATCTGTGCTGGTTAGCTCTATATAATATTTAATGGAAACGATCGGTATGAAAAATACACTAGTAGTTTCGACTGTTGCCAATTTCTTTTATTCTTTTCTTAAAAAAAAAGCCCAACGAAATCTGGTTCGTTTATTTTTCCCGCCATTCCTATTCGATATACTCACTGAGATCACTGAAATTTAATTGTGACGGTGGCTGATTATTTCCTTCTGGATTATGTCCAACTGGAATAAATAAATTATTTAGAACTGGAAAGTAGATTATCATGAATAATAAATATTTTTCATATTTTTTGATCAATTTCGAATATACAAAATCAGTCAAATAAATTCTAATGTCTGCAAAAACCATTATAAATCATAATGCTGTTAATACAAAAAAAAATATGTACCATTTCCCAAATTGTCCTGATCCATCGTCTTAAAAATGGATTGTTTTAGCGGCTTTATTTATTTCACACACGCACACTATATCCTACTGTTTTGAGTAGATTACGAATTGCTATTTATTTATATTATTCAGCATAGACACTTTTCGAAATTGTTGTATAGTTGAATTTCATCGAGGAAAAACCTGTTTACATTTCAAGAGGCTTGAACTGTGATTGTGAAAAAATGAAAAAAAAAAACAAATTGACAATTCTTATTTTCAGAAATTATTATGTTATGTCACCACGTCGTTATACATAAATTTAGCAGTAATATAATGAAGCGAGCGGGACTTTGATAAGAACAGAATCAAAAGAAACAAACATAGAAATTGATAGAAGACTGACATCTTTCGCAGAGTCATTGAGACTGATAATAATAAATTATCATTTGACGAATTCATCGACTCATGAAAAATATGCATGCAAATGGATTAGAATCTCACTATGAAAAAAAAAAACACACAAAACTATGTTGAACTTGAGCGAGAGAAAAAAAATGGATTATACAATATTTCTTTAGTACTGCATAATATGAATTCAATTGTCTGCTCCCGCCCGTGTAGCATTCGAAATTATAATTAGAATTGTAACGTAATTCCATAGTTTAATATTGCATCTCAATGAATATTGCATTCGATATGAAAATAAACCGGGACCGAAGAGTTTAGCATACGTTCGATCATTATTATGTTTTCTTGATCGTGTACACATTGTGCAACTGCACTACTAGGCACTAGCACAATGTAGTTCGATCAGTCTCTTTCGCATGCATCGATATTTTTTCACAATTTTCCCTAGATCCTGGATCCGGATTGATTGTTACGAAATACTCAAATAACACCTGTTATATTGAATGTTTGAATTTTGATCCAAAACAGATAATATCCAATGAATCTTTGCTTCAGAGAATTTTTTTTTTTTTGGTGTGTGTGAAGAGTTTATTTTGAATTGAAGTGCACTCAATGAAATAATGCGCAATTTTCATGTAACTAAAATCCTCCTGTTCACTGTTTAGATATTACTTTTCAAAATATACTATAATATGTAGCTTTCCCTCTGTACACTGCACGTCATATGGATATGATAAAAATAGAATCTGACAAATGAATACAACGAATGATGCGATTTATTAATTATTATTATTCATACTTTTGTCGCATCGAAATGATCATTAATCAGATATGAAAATTTTAGTCTGGTCGATTTGTTAATGAGGCACAAATTCAACTGAACAATATTTTGTGAATGACAAATTTCAAATCATTTTGAATATACCAAAACCAAATTCACATTTAACGCTGAAGAAAACAGCAATAAAATCAAATGAACTGCATTTATTTTTGGAAATACACTGGGTAATCGTAGGCTCAAGTTATTCGAAATTGAATTTTGAACTACAATAATTTTAGGTTGCGTGTATTTTTCGGGCCTCAAATATATCAACACATTTCTTATGCACAATCGTTTCGTTCACTTTCCACTGTACGTTTGAATTCTTTTTCCTTTTTTCTCTGATATGAGCCCGAAACATTATGGTCGAGTGAATTCATTGATAATGAAATTGAATCAATGAGAATTTGATTATGTTCTAAATGAGATAAATCCAATTATCAGCAAGTAAAAGCTGACATCTGGTTTTTCCATCTCAAGATCGCCGGGTCAAATAATTTTTAAAAAGATTCCAAAGTTCCAATCAATTCCACACCAAACTGAAATGAGTCTCTAGTCGGAACCAAAATTCTCAAAATTCTCAAGGCTTTGTTGTTTTATGTTGATGCCTCATGGCTTCAAATAAAAAAAAAATTTAACGAAAAATCAAATATTTTCTTTTTCAGGTTCAGTGAATCGAGCGCGAAACGAACATTATATTTAAAGATACGATTTTGTTGAGATCACGTTGCATGTCAACATAACATTGTGTTGTATGCGTTTATTCAAAATGAAATTTGTTGATCACAAACAGCAATTTCCACCATTCATAAAATGTTTGCACGATCAATGCTAAATACAGTTTAAAATTATTTAAGAAAAAATAATAATGAAATTTTAAACAAATAACCAATGCATTGAGAAATAGATTTCGGTTTAGCTGGGCTTCGGGAATTGAACGAAAACTAACGATTTACTGTATTTGTGTTGATATTTTTTCACTTCAGTCAATTTTTACTAATAAAATATATCAATGATTTCTTTTTTGAAAATAAACATACACTCCAATCTACAAAATTCCAACGAAATATTGAGACATCTCAATTCTCAACACGAAAAATTTATTTAAAACGATACGATCAATTTTATCATTTATCATTTGAATGTTGTCAAAAGAATTCACAAATTTTTTGTTCATTTAGGTTCGCATGGGCAATCACCCGTGTTGATTCCGAAATGATCGACACTAAGTCCACTAAGAGTACGTGTTCATATTCAAGCTTTATAAATGCGTTGATTTTTTTTTTGGCTCAATCCCTTTCGACGTTTGGTAACAAACAGAAATTATTAAATGTAGATCATGCTAAAAAATTTATAAATTATAATCATTTTCAAGTCCAAATAGAAGATATAATAAGCAAGACAAAAATGATCATTACGTTCGAATTTCGGAAAAATGTTTATTTATTCAAACTCTTAAATTTCAGACTTCATTCACCCAAAAGTCTAAATTTTTTTTTCAGCACTTTATATCTATGTAACACATATCGAAGCAGACAGATCGATTGATTGAGCGAGACTATCTTTTCTTATCCACACAGTCACTACAAATGTGAATCAGATTTAAATCGACGAAAAAAAAAATAATAAATATTTAATAACTTGTTTAACTTGTCTCTTCGTATTTTGCTCACACATACACATTCATTCGTTCATTTCCATTCATCAATTATAGCTGGTGCTCATCACAGTGCACAGTGCGTGATGAATGTATTGTAACGCATGTGTGTACTGTGTATCACTGTTTATTAGCCACACGTTATTTATATACATTTTCAGATTTTTTTCCTCTTTGGTTTTTAATTTACTTCGAATACATTCACAATATACACAATATACACGCTGACACACTGAAAAACAAAAGATCATTTGCATGCTGACGAGACTCACAATAAAATCATTTCAAACGAAAATCATTCGGCTATTGTTAAACAATTTACATTAACAATAAACAAACACAATATTTTGATTTATATGCTGTTTATGATTGAATGTAAATATTTGGCATTAGTATCAATAAAAACAACGCAAAATATTGCAACTGTTATAAGGTATCAGCACAATGTTTTAATTTCAATAAAATAATATTGTTTATTTCTGTTTGAGCTTCAAACACAATCTGAATGTCCCCACTCGCTTTTGACGTATATCTTTCTAGTTGGTAGCCCAGTACGTACGATTTTTCGGTTAGAGAATAAATATATGTATATATTGTATATAAATAGAAATAATCGTTTATCGTTTTGCCTCTTGCTCTTTTGTCTGTTTTTAATGCTATAATACATTCTCTTTTTTTTTTATTATCGCTGTATTCGGTTTTGGTTTCGGATCCGAATGTGTATGAGTGAAAGCTAAAAGAATGACTGATTAATTATTTAACCAGTGCCATAGTGCCATAGTGCCATAGTGCTAATGCGACTGCTATTTAGCCGATCATTTTGCGGCAGCTAATTCTTAAAAGACATTTTTCTTTAACTAATGCGAACAAAATGTCGCTTAGCAATACCAATCAAATCGATCACATATTCATTTTGTGGTTTTCGTCTGTTTCATAGATTATACCTAGTAGGTTTTAATATGATGCTATTAGTACTTGCTAAAAAAAAAGCCGAAGTCTATTGGAAATTAATAATAGTATCGACTTTGATTTGGTCTTCCGAATTGATGCCTCAATTAAGCAATGAGTGAACCAAAGTATCATGTCAATTTTTAGGCCGCATTATCTTTCAATCGCAATTTGAATTTTTTTTTTTTTTTGAGGAATTGTCCATTATCCACTGAGTACGTGGCATTTTATTTATATTTCGTGAACGAGCACCGGGCATAAGCCATTATTTTATTCTCATAATATATTCTTATTCACTAGTCACTGTCACTGTTCGCATGGATTTTTTATTAAGCCTTTTGTTGAACATTAAAATGAGTCGCACATATTTACCAATAACGATTTTTTTTTTTACGTTTATCGTTAGCTGTGGTCATATTCTTTGGCAATTTAACGAAATTATCAACAATTTAACTACATGAACTTGAACGTGCAAAGCCTGATTAATGAATGCATATTTCGCGCATTTTTGAATGATATGAATATTGCAAATAAATGATTCCCCCAAAAAACGACAAAACAAAATTAAAATTTTGATAATATTTACAAACGAAACACTATACGAAATAAATTTGAAGTAATATTATGGAAATGGTTGCAAATCCATCGTAAAAATTATAGATTTCAATCCAATTTTTGCAGAAATTTTGATCAAGTTTTTTATGTAGATCATCTCCAGCATTCACTACAGAGAATTCCGATTTCGAAAAAAAATTTAGTTCAAAATTGTCATCGAATTCCAGATTGCACAAGGTTTAGTAGCACCAGCCAATAAGAATATAACAATAAACACATAATTTTCACTCCTTGCCAAAGAATTTCATTCTTGAGCAAACAAAAACAGATTGTGTTCACATTGGAATTTGAATTTTGAATGTTGAATACGTTTTCATTTCGGAAAATGTTACTAAAAAAAAAAAATGATCGAGAAGAATGCTGAATTCGAATTGGGAAAACCCATTAATGAATGGATGAGAAAATGTGTTATTTAACAGTAACTTGAAATGTATTGTGAATTCTTATTCAACACTTTTATATAAATGATTTCGTCTTTTTTATATATTAAAATATTAAGTTGATTGGCGCCGGAATCCTTGACAACGGTGTTTGTTCACTCACCGCATTCCTGACGTTTTGTTGTGGTCGTTTTCCTTTTCAAATTATAAAACTAACACGCATTGCTACAAAAGCTTATGTTTGGCACACATTCACCGCAACTTAATGATATCCAATATTCACAGATGGTCGATAGATATAAGACCTACAGTTCATTTATTAAAACAATATCCTGTCAGGCAGAGCATAATTTGATGAAAAATTCGTATGAAAAACTTCGTTCAAATTAGCGATAAAAAGAAGCTTTTGTCCATTTTCTTCCAGTCATACCCTGTTGATGAGCCGATTTTTCATGCGAATGGAGGAAATAATTTTCGTTTCGTGGAAATTTTGATGTTATCGAGTTCTCAATAGAATTATTACATGTTGAGTACATTAAGCCAGAGGCCTGAAAACAACAGTACAATGTAATTATATTTTACGCAACACGGACCTATCCATATCCAAACCTGGTGATTAATGTCTCATCGGCAATCAGACAATGGAAGGAGAGAGAAAGAAGGAGCATTCCATGGTAAAGCGTATAGGTTTTTCCATATTATGATGTAATGCGAAGGTTATGGTGGTGAAAGAAGATGAAAGAAAATCAAATAATTAAACTCATTTATGTATCTATGGCAAGCAAATCATATTGGCTTCGGAAAAAAATTAAGTGAATTTATATCGAAAAAGAAACAATACCATCAACAATAAAAGTGAACATTGAACGGCAAAGATATATATTATCTGGCTTGAAGTCAAACATACGTAGAAGTGTGGCGGCACGCGATATCATTAGATCGCGAGAGGGGGAAAATGCCGGAACGTAAACATTATTATTGTTGTGATTCCCCACAATTCACAGTCAGCACAACTACAGCCAGCACACACACACACACACACACACACACACACACACACACACACACATATTATTATAGAAT
>GL502406.1:216869-228563 GCA_000149185.1 Mayetiola destructor
CACACACACACACACACACACACACACACACACACACACACACACACAATATTTATTTGAAATGAAATTCCAAAAAATTTCCTGCTACGTCATGGGCCTGCAACGTTGTTATTATTATTGTGCATTGTGCGCTGTGCGCTGTTGTACGCTTCAAAACCACTTAAACGAAATGTTAGAATTTCGATGAAACACGTGAGAGGCGAATGAGGTGAAACATATAAATACAAAAACATCGATGCAATATCAGGTAGTACTCTGACGCAAATTTTCCATATTCGAATATTTTTTATGGATTTTCTGTTTCCATACTACGATAATCAGCTGCATCACCGGTTTTTTTTCGCTCCCCAATTGAAAGCAGAATTGAATAGCATTTCTACTGTATTTTATTTATTTCGTTCGAATCACAAGGGAGTTGATCTCAGCGACAGAGTTGAATTTGAACCTAGATACAAATCTCGACTCTCCTGTGCCAAAAGTGATTCATCAGTTTCTTGTAAATGATTCGGTGATTCAACTTTTTGGTATTTTCACAAAACAACTCAAAATGAAAAATGCCAATTTAATTTTCTACGTTGAATTCATTTATTTGTCAATGGAAACTGGCCGATTTTCTGTATGTACAATATATTTCGAAACGTGCGCAAGTTGTTGATTTGTCATGATTTTGGGTTCATATTCAATATACACTGCATACATGAAATATAAACCGATACCGTAATCGGGTTTTTGGTCATTTTCGAAATATTTTTCGAATTTATTGATAAGTGCAATTTTTGTGCATTTTTAGTCTGTAGGATGTAGCTTTCGAGATCGATATTGATTTTGTGACAACCCTTTGAGTCCCCTTTGCTCACGATCATCAGTATGTTTGGCGTCTGAACTGGAATAATGAAAATCTGTCGGTACATCTCAGTCCGTTTATTCATGGAAATGGTCAAATTGTTGTGTGGTTATGAAGGGACTCGTGCAAATTGACGGCAATCTATCTTTAATGCTCATTTTTGATGTGCAAATCTGGATGGAACTTTCTTTATATTAATTTAAAACAAAACGAATTCTTTATGAATTTTTTTTTATTCAATTTGCTGCCTATAAAAGTAATTTTTGATTGATACAATATATTGTTTGTCATTATAAGAAAAAAATCATGGACTCAACCAAAATCAGCACAAATCACGCGAATCATTCGACTATCATTGTAATTTGATTTTTCTTCTCTCTTAACGTGTAACTATTTTTTAATTTGAAAATTTTATTCATTTAATGATAAGACTAACTCAACGATCACATCAACTTTTTTGGAATTCATAACAACATCAAATTGTTACTTTTGCTGATTTTTGTTTTCGTTTCGATTAAAGCACCTTTGTTCTCATACCAATTCGTTCAAATGAAGATGATTGATATATTTTGTCAATAAGAATTAAAAATCCAGATATTTCAATATATGCATAAATATAACAAAAAAAAAATCGAATCAATTCAAATCTATTAATAAAAACTGTTATACATCGATCTTTCGCACGCTTCATCAATCTTTTTTTGAATTTCAATTTCTTCTTTGGCATTTTTCGAAATGGTAACGATTTCATCAAAATTATCATCATATTCATCGTCATTTTTTTCATTCTTTTGAATTGGTTCTTCGCCTATAATCAAACGAATTTCATCGGTTAAATCTTCGGTTACTTTAATTTGAAGATAAATAGCCTCGGCTTTTTCGAGAGTACGCTTTAAATCAATAGCAAGCGATAATTCGTTGACATGCTTAAGAATTTCGTTGAATTCGTATTTTTGGTCAATAAATGTATTTCGTTGGTCATCCAATATGGCCACACTAACAAATAAATGGAAATTACTGCATGGTAGTCCGGTCCATAGAACTTCCCACAGTTCGCAAATTTCTTCCTAAAAAACAAAGAAAATTTAAATTGAAATTAAAAACAATTGTATTCCATCAATATAAAATTTCGGCCATACCAGCGAAAACTCCCGTTTAAACCAAACAAGAAGCCATCGAAAACAAAAATACATGTTTTCTGATTTGTGTTCGGTAAAATAATTGTATAGTCGTGGGTTTGCAATAGCCATTAATTTGTTCAAATCTTGTAATTGTTGTTTCATTCCGGATTGATCTAAATCAAAGTTACGATCGACGAGGTCCATAAAACCTTTGAAGCACCAAAATGCATCGGACTAAAACGGAAAAGGATAAACATGTGACAGCCTAAAATGGAATATAAAAATCGAAATATGCTCAAATGTACCTCATTCCTCATAATGCATAAAATGGGTGCCAATAAATCGGACATTCCCTGAACGTATCCCAAATCAAAGTTGAACATCACATATGTCATTAGAATGTCTTGAAGGATTCCTAAGCTTGGATTGTCATCACCAGCAAAAAATTCAAGAGTTCTATCCGTTCGTTTTACGTCTTTCTCAATCTGACATTTCCTTTCGCGATAATCGGAAAAATTATTCTCTTGATTCTGTGACATCGACAACCTATGCGTGCGTACGTAACAGTTAAGTAATTAACACATTGAATAAATAAATTAGAAAATTATCTTTAAGAATTCGGTTTACCATTGTAATTTCATTTTATAGTACTCCTGTTGGCTTTGTTTATTACGTTGAGCCCGTTGTTCGGCCGTCATTTCCCAATCAAAATAGCCCAAAAGATATTTCCAAACTTCGGAACGCAACGTATCCGATTCGATGCCGCCACGGAATATGATCTCTTTAACTCTTTCTGGGTCCGAAATCCTTCCATCTTCGGTCATAAATTCATTCCACTGTTTTTCGGATAATGGTGATCCGCGTGTAACATTTGGCCTTGGCGGTAAATTTGAATCGTTTCCATTTTGTGACTTTGGAGATGTGCTGAGTACTTCGTATTCATTTGATATAAGACTGTTCGAACTGTTTTGATTTGATTTAACCGGTGACGTTTGTACACTTTGACCTGCCATTGTGCTAGCCACATCGGATGCCACATCCGACACTTTGGCAAAAAAATCCATAGTATTTTCAAATGTTAACGGTAGCCAACCCCTTTTGCCAGCTTTTATATCTTCGATTTTCAGTTCGGCAAAAGTTTTTTGTAATTTTTCCTTGTCATATTCAATGTTATCAACAATTTCAAATTGATTCTTATTGTGTCGGCTTCGTTGCAAACAATGTACTGTTTGCAGGGTTCGTACAAATCCATCGGCATTTCCATTTTGAAAAAAATATTCCGAATGAACTTTATTATCCGCTCTATTAATCAAACGAATGATGTGACCATTTTTTAAGACATCAATATGTTTCAGGTCAGCGATACGAACTTTTAAACAATTTGATTTGTTTGTCTGCGAAGGTGACTGTTGCCGTTCGACATTGTTTGTCTCTTTTGTTTGTGTTGTTCCAGTCGGAGGACTACCAAATACCGCACATTCACTGCTTGTTCGACTTCGTTTTGTAATTGTATCAACAAATGACCAATCGTCTTGTGTATCAGCATCAGCTATCAAGTAATGATCGTTTGCTTTCCATTCAATACATAGCTTGTTTGATAAATAATGGACAAGAGACAAAGTCCCCGTCGTACTGTGTAAAATTTCATTTAAAAATGAAACAGGACCTTTTTTCAGTAATATCCCATCATTTGAGCTAATTTCCTGATTTTTGTATGAAAAATTTATGTAGAAAAGAGAAAGAGAAAGAAAAAAAAAACAAACAATCTTTAAAATGGTCGTCTGACTTAGCGAGAGTTTTGCAAGCAATTAGACAGACGAACGACGAAAAATGCATTTACTTTCTCATCACTTGCTGATTGTACTCTGTGAATATACGCCGTATTTTAAATTTCAATCGACTTGTGAAAACTTACTTGGCCATTTTCGTTGACTTCGTTATTATCGTCCATTTTGAACGAATTCTGTTTTTTTCCCCTTTTAAATAATGAATATTTAATAAGAATTCTAACAAAAAATAAAACGAAAATTCGATTCGGAAATTTGTATTGAACTCCAATTCGCGAATAATCACTATGGACTTTAAAGATATATAGGTTTCGATTGTGTGTTTACAATATTTTTGACATTTCATTGTTTTTTGTTCGTAGTTTCTTTATTCCACGCAAATAGTAAGCATTTGACAGTTTGTATTGTTTAGGGAGGACGGGAGGATGGGAGGATGTCATAGTATTACCGCAAAACAATTCAAATGTAAATTCATTCAGTTTTCAATCCAGAAAAATCCAATGAATGATCAATCATTAGAAGTTACGGAGTGTTCGCTTTGTTTTTTTCCCCCTTCGTAAAAGAATTTCCCTTGGAAAAATATTTTTCAATATCCCTGTTCATAATGATACTCATCAAATGACAACCATTTTTTGGCTTATCTTTAAGTGGTGGTCTACAGTTGTACGGTGGTTGAATGATCCCTGACATTTCACTGCAAAGAACAGAATATTCCAAAAAGACAGTCACAATTAAACAAACAATTTTTACGCGTTCAAACATAAATAACTGGAAACAATTAGTTTGTCGTTAGACACCAGACGGTGAGAAATTGTTAGTTAGAATGTTTATCACAGGTCCACACGTCAACAGCGCCATAATTCTCCAACTTTCGAACCGCTTCGAATCGAATTCTCCACATAGTAATTCAGAAATCAGACATATATGCAAACGGACCTGCTTTTGACAGTGACATTTGTGATTTACACACTTTTTGTTAAAAAAAAAAAAAATATATATATAAAATTCAATTAGGTTTTTTGAAGTGAGACACACATTCGCTGAATGCACTTATCGGCAAACAATTTTTGCCTATAAAAAAGAGAAAAAGAATTTGAAGATTCCGTCAAAATCTAACGAATTCGGAAAATTCGAAATATTCCGAAGAAATGGAGCAATTTCATATTTAATAGATTTGTGGGAAAAAAGCGAAAAACGTGTTGCAATCTACTTTTTTTTTTATAACTTTACACACATATCACAGCAGAGCAAGCGACAACAAAGACGACCGAATCATATATATATAGTATGTGTGTGTGACGAAATTGTGAGAAAAATATTACGAACAAAAAACAAAACTAAATAATAAATGAAAACAGCCAAAAAATAAGCAGTTTTTAAATAAAAAATTTTAAATCCGGGCAAAAGTGGAGCAAAGGAGAGATTTGAAGAAGGGATTTTCTTTTTCGGTTTTTGTTGACGGCGAGACAATCGAATCGCTCAATCTCAATTGACGAATCTGTAAATGAATTCTCACAATGGTCATTAAAGAAGAAGTCGTGCAATGGTTTAAAGGGCTAGATAGTTATAAGCGAATAGATACCATGTGTACATTATTGAATATGTGTCTACCATTTGAATTACGATTTTTGGGTACGTGTTTAGAAGAATTGGGCGGACGAGATTCAAAGGAACTTCGTGGTATCGAGCTTCGCGTTAATAATCCAAATGAATTAGCCCAAGACATAGCCTCGGCACAGCTATCCGATCCATCTGATATAAAAGTGCGCCGAAAAATGGCACTTTATTTTGCATTAATACGAGCATGCAATCGGCCTTGTGTCAATGAATTGTTTAATATATTGTGTGAATGGAGCAAAGATGATTTTTTGGAACGGGCAAAAGGTGATGCATTACAGGAATTATTACTTGTATTCACAATGGCCGCTAAACATCCAGTTTTTTCGTATGAACAACGAACAAAATGTGGTGAAATTTACAATAGAATATTGTATGGCGTTAAAGAGACGGTTTTCGGTGAAATTCAATGCGACACAAATTCGATTATCGAAACAAATCCACATCTGGCAGGCCAATCAAATATTGTCTACCCACAAAAACATATGCAACCAAATGAGCATATTATGTGTACACCTGTATTTTCAATTCAAAATCAAACAGCTAATGTTGCGCCCGTTTCATTTAACCAGAATCGTGGATCTCAGGTGAGCAAATGACCGGAATTTTTATTTTGTTGTTTTAGAAAGGAAAAGAATTAATTTTTATTTGTCAAATTCTTTCTTTTTTTTTTTCTTTCATTCAAAGATTGTACATCGTGAAATTGTCAATATTTCACCGCATCACATATACACGGAAAATGTTCAGCCGGTCTATCATCATCAAAATGCAACAAACGTATGCCCGTCGACAGCATCATCAAATATTGCAACATTTACTGTGTCCCGTGCAAATCAAATGAATCAATCGCAATCAATTCAAACGATCCCAAACCCACAACAGCAACAACAGCAACAACAACAACAGCAACAGCAGCACATCAGCAGCATTACAAATGCCACAAATTTAACGTATTCGTTGCAAAATCTTAGTTTAGTTGATAATAACGTAGTATTTCTAAATAGCGATGGAATTCCAATGATGCGTAAGCCTGAAAGTGATTCGGCTAGTTCGATTGAATCAATTGAAGATTCAACACCGCCCGATACACCGCACACATCAGATCCAGCAAATAATTCGATGATCGGCAGTAGCAGTAATAACAGTAGTAGTATTAATAAAAAATATAAAGGATTCGTGGATTCTGGAATGAAGCAGCAGCAGCAATCGTCAAGGCACAAGGTTGCCACAATTCTACAGCATCAACCCCAACACCAGCAGCATATAGTCACCAACATTAATTCACCATCTGGCATACCAGCCGGATATAGCATAGCAGCCAATCCATCAGTTATATTCCAACAATATCCAGCCCAATCGTCGCATCCCATTCAAAAATCCCAACTCAACACAACATATCATTATCATACACAACATTTGCCAATGAGCAATCGTGGCACAATATTGGGTACAACATCAAATACAACAAGTGCAGCTGGAACATATCGTATGCCAACATACCATGTTCAACCAAATGGTGATGTTATTTATCCATTTCCATCAACAATAACATCATTTGTATCATCTTCGTCAGCAAATAGTAGCAGCCCATTGTTTAGAGTTCGTCCTCTAGATTCCATTTATCAGCATGACTTGCCTTTAAACGCACGACCACCACCAACATCATCCACATCAAATCAAATACATAACACTATTTTACCAGCACCACCGCTCACCATGCAACATTTACCAACAATAACTAGTCTTTCATCGAAAACAAATCAAACGGCAATTATTTCACCATATTTGCTGGCCAACGAAAATACAAAACCGAATACATCATGTTTTAATTGTGGTTCAAGTGTACACACGGGCCAAGAATGCCAAGAGGCATCCATGGAAGATGCTAAACACTATAAATTGGATTATAATGCACAATTAGTTAGTGATACGGTTAAATCAAGCGTATCCGATTTAGATAATGGTGGCAGTGAAACCATAACACATATGCCCGTTTTAAATAAATAATAATTACAAACGAACATGATTGAGATATCATGTTATATTAATGGAAAGTCTTAAAACGAAAAAAAAAAAAACAAACGAAAAGTCCTAAAACGCAGAATTTAGGACGTCCCTTTTTGAAGGGATGTAATAATAAATTAATTATAATTATTATAATTAATAGTGCGATCATCGAAGAAAAATGACACAAAACAAAACAAAACAAAAAAAGAAGAAAAACAATTGAAAAAATTTCATGTACATTTTATGAATGATAGGTAGATAGATAACAAATTGTTAGTCATTGTGCATTCGATGGGTATATTATATTGATATTTGCATATCCCGTAGGCGAAGGGACTCATCGCGCGCCGAGCGCGAACTTGGCACGATGAATTGATTCAAGAAACATTTTGTGTGTTTAACATGTGCCATTGATTCCATTCACGGCAACGTTAGCTGAACAGAGTCAGAGATCAGCTTATTATTATTGATTAAAAATGCTGAGGTCGTACGTTGAGCCAAGTATACTCGCTTCATCTGTGTCGATGATACTGATAACAATGATAGAAAATGTATGTTGAATGTATGAATCGATTCAGTAGCCAAAACGCGGCATTGCGTTTTTCCGGCTCAACAACTCATTGAATCTGCAGTAGTTGTAACATTAAAACCACCACCATAAGATCAAGTGTTGGTGGCTTTAAGCTAAATGCGCTGATGAATGTTATAGTCAAATGATTCCGAATCCAAGAGATGGTTGGATCGAAAGCAATTTTTAGTCAATGGATGCGATGCTGAAAGCTATATATGGGAAAATTCGTCTTCAAATAATCCAAATATTTCATATATTTGTATGGCCTGATCGCGATATTAGGCATTTTTCTGTAATGGAAAAATTCAATTTGATGGATTCGGGCTCGGTTGTCGAGACTAGTGACAATTAGAGAATAAACTGCCACATACGATTTCCAATGGTGTCACATTATGGACATTTCTTCTTTTTTTTTTAATGACAAATTCAAATTATTTTCGTCATAATTTATTTACTACTTTTTCATCTTATCTTCCAACAAAAACGTTTTTTTTTTTAGGCCACATTCGAAAAACAAATAACAAATTATATGTATTAGGGAGTAGGGAGTAGGAAGATAGGGTGAAATTGATTCAATCGAATTTTTTTTTTCTATTTTATTTTAGACTGTTAGGTTTTAAATCCATGGTTTCTCATGAATTCATTGTAATATTGTGCATTTCACCGAATTATTATTTGACATCTTTTTCCCTTTTCCTCAAAAAGAAAGAAGCGTTTTTTTTTTCTTCTTTCTTTTTGTTTCATTGGACCACACTGACCGCAAGCATAAATTTCGCATGCATATTTTATGTTGATTTAGATATTTATGACATTGAATTTTTGGCTTCAATCAAACGAGGGCTTTTAGCAAAGTATATTCATTAATGAAAATTTAATACTAATTAAAATTGATACCCGCTTCTGGTATATGTAATAATGTAATAAATATTAATTAAAATAAATATGAAACTGAAATTCATTTGGTCTAAGGAAATCGTGAATGGTGATTTACAAATGATAAATATAATCATGAGAATGGCAAAAGTATACAAATGACAAATGAAAAATTATCTAAAAAAGAGAAGAAAAAAAATCCAAAAGGTCCTTGCTATTATAATAATACAATAATAAATAATTAATATTATTACAATATTATTACTTATTACTTAAACTATTATTATAATTGATCGAAAAGTTTTTTCCTCTCCCCTAAGCCCTCAAACATTTTTTTTTATTAATTAATAATATTAATATATATTTGCATACTGTATTGTTTTTTTTTAAATGTTTTTTTCCTTTATTCGTTATATAAATAAATATTCAGTTAATTGAATGTATTTTAAAGAAAACAACAAAAATAAAAATTAAAAAAATTTTGAATTTGAAAATTACTTTACTAGAAGACAAAAACAGGTCTCTTGATTGAATATTGAATATGCAGAAGGAGAGAGAGAGAGAGAGAGAGTGAGAGAGAAAAATTGAAACAAAAAAAGGAACAAATTACAAGACACCATTAGTTTCGTAAAGATCCCGAGTCCGAAGGCCCGGCGCAACGCGCACAAAAGCAAAGCCATGAACATTTTCCTCTTTCACAATAAGAACAAATAAAAGTAGATATCACAATTACCATTTTACATTATTCGAATCGGTAAATTTGCTTGTTCGGAATTCAAAAACAAAACGAGGAAAAAAATAAAAATATTAATTATTTTTTATTCTATGTTTGAATCAAAATAATATTTAAATATACTATTTAAAGAGCGATAAAATAAATAATCAAATTACATACATTCAAATGCGAATTATACAAATTGTAGTCGGATTTGATGTAAGCGAAAAAATGGAAGAGAAAAAAAAACTTTGACTTAAGAAATTATTAGAAAGATTATTCCTTCGGAGAAGAACATTTACGAAAACTACATCAACTGAGAATCCAATAAAAAGAAATATTGAAAGAAAGAACAACATTCATTTTTCATTCAGTCATTCACATCAAAAAACAATCTTATCAAACTTTTGTCCTATCGTGCCGTTGAACTAATACTGTTTGCTTCAAAAACATACGAAATGATAGTAATAATAATGCTCAAATGGGATGAGCAGAAAAATTCTAATAATAACAAGATTATGAGCGCTGTGTGCTCAATGGTTTCGAGTATGTGTGTGACATATGTATTCGTGTGTGTAATACACAGCTGACTACAAGAGGCCAATGTGTCAGTCAGTCATTTCATTAGATTCAACGTAGTCGTATTTTTTTTATTATTATTCTCTCATTCTCGTGCGTTGCTGTTGACAAATTTGTTGTTATTCGAATAATTTTCAGTTTTCAGTAACAATTACGACGTAAATTAGAAATATTCAGTGATCCATTGTTCAACTGTTGTTCATTACTTTTTTTCTTACCTGCGTCGGTATTCATATTTATTCGAGGTGTTTGAATTGATCAGTGTGATCATTCGCGTATATTAACAAATGTTTATAGCCAGAATTTTCCAAAGAGCCAATTTGGCTGCATCGAAAGGATTCCATCAAAAACCGTATTGTAATCAATCACATCATTCATTCATAAATATTTGAACAGCTGAACAATTCGATATTTGGTATAATGGATAAATTTCAATTACAGCATTATTATTCAGTACATCAGCATATTCAAGGAGTAAGTGTGATTGAAAAGATTCGGGCCACTTTGAATTGTCAAATTGTTATTATGTTCCAGTTTTTCTAATAATAACAACGTGATTAAATGTTTCCTATTGTTATCTATTTTGTCAATTGCTAAGTCTTTCAATCTTCTAATCATGTTCACTAACTTTTGTTTATTGTATATTTCAAATGTGATAAATGAAATGTCAGATAAATTTGATTGGCAAGATCCCTTTCAATTGGAGGATAATCTCACTGAAGATGAAAGATCTATAAGAGATACATTCCGTTCGTATTGTGAAGACAAATTGATGCCCCGAATTTTGGAGGCAAATCGCCATGAAGGTGAGTCACTCAAAATGCTCTCGAAAGCCTCACGTCAATGATGAATAATAATAATGGGATGATGACGTTTTAGTATTCGATCGAAATATTATGATTGAAATGGGAGAGCTTGGAGTTTTGGGTTGTACGATTAAAGGATATGATTGTGCTGGCATTTCAAATGTCGCCTATGGATTGATAACACGTGAGGTAGAGCGCGTTGATTCTGCCTATCGATCGGCGGTGAGCGTACAAAGCTCATTGGCCATGGGCGCAATATATGATTTTGACAGTGAAAAACAAAAAACCAAATATCTACCGAAAATGAGTAAATTAATCATTGTTCACACTGTTCTTCATTGGATGAGTATGTAATATTGATAGATTTTCGTTGTTGTTTGCAAATATGTCGAATTGATAGCAAAAGGTGAATTGATTGGTTGCTTTGGACTAACAGAACCAAATCACGGAAGTGACCCTGGTGGTATGGAAACAAATGCAAAATATGATAGCAAAACAAAAACATACATTCTGAATGGTTCCAAAACATGGATCACAAATTCCCCGATAGCAGACATATGCATTGTATGGGCACGTTGTGATGACAAAAAAATTCGAGGCTTTATTATTGATCGCAAAGAGAATGGTGCGATTATTGATCGAGCGGCACAACTTCAATCGGAAATGTTTGGTGCGCCTGGAATGAATCAATTTGAAGATTTATTAAATTCGATGCGACAACAACAACAACAACAACATGGAAATATGCCACCGGAAGCGAATATGGGCGATTTT